>ML779259.1:538945-559451 GCA_009831015.1 Picea engelmannii
AGTCGACAGGAAAAGACTCGTCACAGGAGGGCCTTAATGTATCCCACATCAATGACACGAAACAAGTAACAATATTTGATGTAGATCAGAGTAACAAGTGATTTAGGACTGACTCAGGGATGGCCGACACAATAGAAGGCTTAAAGACTGTAGAAATGGCCGACGCAATAGAAGTCTTTCTGGGTTGAACTTATTTTTTGAACATATTGACGACACGACAATTGTCTTGGAAATACTGACTCAACAACAAGGATCACAGACCAATTTGTAATCTTATAGGAGTATGATCAGGAGACAAGTGGATTTTCCAACCTAGACACAAGGTGAGTGAAAGGGTGTCATGTTCAAAAACGACTCTTCCACATAATACAGGTTTAGACACAATTCTTTCCCAATTTTTCCCCCACCATTTCTGGCGAGTACCTCTTTATTTTTAGGCAAGCTTCAGGAGGATAACATATGCTTGTCAATTTAAGCTCATCCTTCGGATGAGTCCCTCGAAGTATGTTTAACGAACCCTAGGAAGGAGTGGTTCGGTCCCATTGCGGGTCTTTCGATGTTTATTTAACGAGTCCAAAGAAAGAAAACTCGAAGGTTTTTCATGATTATAGAGTCTGGAAAAACACTTAGAAGAGAACTCTCTCAATTCCTTTTTCGTAAAGTATTTTGATGAGACCGAAAAAGAGATAAACTATCACTCAACAAATGTTTTCTTCAAATACTTTAACGAGCGTGAAAAGAACAAGATCGCCTGACAATCTTTTCATGTTTAGAGAGTCTAAAAAGAGCTTAAAGAGAACTCCAGGGGTTTCCTTTTTTGTATAACCTTTACGAGTCCAAAAAAATGATAAAAGTATACTCGGTTATATTCTCACATATTTACGAGCACGAGAAAGAACAAAGACTAAGCTCGGTAACTTATTCTCATGTATTAACAAGCATGAGAAAGAACAAAGACTAAGATCGGGATTGTTTTCATTTTTACGCAAGCTTTAAAACAAAACAAAATTATGCTTGGACCTGGTTTCATTTTTACGCAAGCTTGAACCAGAGAAAACTATGCTTGAGGTAAGTGGTTTCATTTTTACACAAGCTTGAACCATAGAAAACTATTCTTGGACTTCCCAACGCATAACACATGAATGGTTGGTACTTAGCCCCTAGCTTAAGAAACTAGTGGCTCAACTTCAACATGAAGTCCAGAGGCTGAGGCAAATGCCCCCCAAGCTTCATTTCATCCAACTGCAAAGGAGAATGAAATGAAGCTTCAAATACTAGACGAAGTACTTGACTCAAATAGAGAGGGGGAAAACTATTTCATTTTTTAACGAGCTTGACACAGAAACAAGAACTATTCTTGTAACCTCTGTTTCATTTTTTAACAAGGTTGCCTCAGAGACGCAAAATCTATCCTCGTAAGTGGTTTCATTTTTTAACGAGCTTGAAACTAAAAAACCATGCTCAAGTCTAGTTTCATTTTTTAACGAGCTTGAAATCAGAAAATCGTGCTCATAGACCTCTGTTTCATTTTTTAACGAGGTTGCCTCAGAGACGCAAAAACTATCCTCGATAGCTTCTTGATCATGGATTCCAAGAGGACAATGCTCTGGAATGACACCATGTCAAGGGATAAAACTCGGTCATGGCTTCCAAGAGGTCTTCACTGGAAGGAAGAAACACACTCTGGAAGGACACCATGTCGAGGGTCGCGATAGGAGTAAAGAGATTAGGCTCTAACAACCCTATCGAAGAGATCACCATGTCAACTACAGGATCTAAGTTATCAGAAGTTGAAACCATGGGCGACAACGCCACATAATTGACCTATGGCGGGGGAAATACTGTCTGCATGTAAGAACCATTTAGGGAGGAAATCTAGTCGGGGTCAATGAATGAAAGTTGATCAACAGTCACAACTTGTCCATCATGAGGAAAATATATCACATGAAAAAGAGTAGACACAATAACTTTCATGGCATAGACATAATCTTGCCCAAGGAGTAAAGCAAAATCCAAGGGGTCTTGGACTACCATGACATCAATAAAGACAGTTTTCCCTCCCAAAGTTACATGAAACTGAGGAAGGGTCCCTAAAGGTTGACTGGTTCTTCTATTAAAAGCTAACAAATTCTGCGTAACCGACGCAAGTGGAGGACAACCCAAATCTTGCCAAGAAATAGAGGACAAAATACTAACAGACGAACCTTCATTTATCAACGTTTGGGGAATGTCCCAACCACAAACCTGTACTATAAGATGGAAAGGAATGTAAGAGGGAAGATGAGGTCCAGTTAGCACACCCCAATCAAAACGGATGGCCTCATTACTTGGAGGGGTTCCCATGGGAGAAGGAAGAATAGCCCCCGATATGGCAGAGTCTCTATCAACGAGAAAAACATGGGCAGTATCGGGTTTACTCTCGAGCGGGAGAGTAGGATCGACCGATGGAGAGATCAGATCGACCACTTGGGTTTTATTCTCCAAGGAGAGAATGGGGCCGACAGATGGAAATGAATTGACCACTTGGGTGACACTCTCTGACAGGATAGTGGGATCGATCAAGGATGGGATTGGGTCGATTGCTTTAGTTTCACTCTCTAAGGGGAGAGTGGGACTGACCGAGGATGGTATTGGATCAACCACTTTGTCAACTGGTTCAACTAAGGACGTGACCAGATTGACGACCTGATCAATCAGATTGACTAGTGAAGGGACTGAAGTGATCATTCCATCAACTATAGTAGGGTTGAGAGAAAGCTTATGGAAAGCAGTTGGAAGTTGAGGTTGTGAAATAGTCATGTCTTCCAGTAATGTATAGGCTTCGTCCATACAAGGGCAAAGGTGAGTGATATGACTCCCTTTGCATAACATGCACGGGAACTTGACCCTACTTTTCTTCTTCCCAACAGTATCATGACTAGTTGACGGGAGGTCATCAACATGTTGTTCAGAGGCTAACGACATAGGTTGGCAAGGATGTGTAGACCATGCTTCTATAACCTTGGATACACCCGGGCATTCCTTAAGAAGATGGCTACCCTTACAAAGCCTGCAAGGGTACTTGGGCTTATGGGTTGTTTGGGTGATCTTGACATCATCAACACTCCCAGCACGATTAACAGTAACTGGTTGTTTTCCAACATGTTTAGCAGTGGTTGGAAGCTTTGACCCTTGTTTATCTCTCTTCTTCTTAATTTTCCTTTTCTTCTTCTTCTTATTCATCGGGTTACTAGCTTCAGAACTTTCACTCGACGAAGAAGATGAAATGGAAGGCGACCTTGCAAGCGAAGAAGGCGAAGAAGACCGTACTGGTGAAGAAGGTGAAGGATCAACATGAGGTTGATGCTCGTGGGGGGAAGTGCCTGTGAATGAAGCACTAAATGCATTCGAGATTACCTGAGTGGAAAACAACCACACCGACAATCCAATAGTGAGACCTGGAAGGCTCAAAGTAGCGATGTGAGGAGGACGAATGTTTCCATAGTAAGGAAAAACAAAAGGTTCCCCTAGAGCAGCGGTTCCTTCATTGGTCATTCCGGGAACTGACGCCATTAAATAAATCCAACCTAGAGTCTGCTAGGGAAAACAAACAGCACACGCCAAAAATCTAGGAAGCAAGCAAACAAATAAAACCTTCTTACAAAGAGCACACTAATTGGTGATGAAATCCAACGTCGCGGAAACAATGTAAGAAGGGGTTGAGATAGAGCAGGTGGAAAAGTTACGTTGATGACCTGCTTAACGGACTTACACCCTGGTGCAAGCTCCCACACATAATCGTGGGTATACCCTCCAAGGAGCCCGAGTGAGTTTTGCCAATGTCGATTCCAGGTATCGTGAAGACTTGCCCCTCCACAGTCACCTTGTGTAAAGACCTTAAAGAGATAGGCCACTAAGGTTACCAATCACTACAGTGATTCCTGGGGAAACAGTCGACAGTCTGATCCACGCGCAAGGGCAGGGTATCTAGCCCGAAATCAACTTGAAAGGCTTCCACTCATCATTGTGGGTATACCCTCAAGCGACCCCCATAATACGCGCAATCTCTACACCAAGATCGACAAAGCAGGGTGAGTAACTTTTCCAATCTCAATGCGACCTCATGATTGACCCTTGTGTCAGAAGGGCTTCCCAGGACAAAATGTAATAAGTGGATTTAACCGCACCCTAACTCAAGATTCTATGTTTGTTTGCAACTTTCGAAAGTTATCTTTCACACCTATTCCAAAGCCCTACAACTAATCTAATGTAGGTTTTCTACAAGGAAATATAAAAATGTCTAATCAATTTTTATGAGTGCTTTATTTTATGGTTGTTGTTACTCAAAAGGAAGATGGCGTGGACAATATGGTGTTTTGACCGACTCGAAAATTATGCAAAGATATGAAGATGCAATCTTTTCATTTCAATGAAAGCTATGCTACGAGGAGGAGAAAACATTTATCATTCCCATATGCATGATGTCCAAAAATATATTAAACTCATCAATATCAAGATTCTCAAGAAATGAGAAAAAGGTATTGAACACCAATGCACGATTCATGGCCCCCCCGGCCATGAGGGGGAAAATTTTTCATAATTTAAGATCAAAAAATGCCAAGAATCATGCAATTTCGCTACTTCAAATGCAAGGATGCCCCCAATCTAATATAAAGCAAGAAATTAAATCTTTTTGTTTCAAAAATTTCACTAAAAGAAATAATGAACTTTGTTAAAATAAAGAAACCCAAACTAAAAGTTTTCCTTTAAAGCGAACTATTCAGAAGAAATTTGATCTTTCCCTAAACAATTCTAAAGAAAACACACGCTTTGTAATTGAAATACACTCAAAGCAAGAGACTAATCCTTCAAAACCAAACAAACAAAGATGGATAAAAGAAACTCATAGAATGTCAAGAAGACTGTAAACAGATCAATATAGGCTCCAAAAGTTCAATCTAGTTGTTCAAAGCAAAACTGGGCATCAAAAGATGACAAGACCCAATCCAAAAAAAAATTTACAAACAAGTTCGCAGCCTAGCAATAGAGTGCAGTGCGAGAATTAGGTATTCTCGCAGGCTAGACATTGGTAGGGTGCGAGAAGTTCGCACCTAACTGAACAGTAGGGTGCGAGAAGTTCGCACCTAACTGAACAGTAGGGTGAGAACATCAATGATTCTCGCAGGCCACTAAAGGGTACAGTGCGAGAATGCCTGTAAACAAGCAAAAATTTGAAAAATGGCTAAATTTGAGTGAACTTTCAGATCCAGAGAGTCTGGATGGATCTCCCACAGACTCAGAGACTAGAAAACAAGCAATCAAAGCAAGGGAAACTAGACTAACTAGGCAATAATCCGTCCCCAGTGGAGTTACCAATTTTGTTATCGGACTAATCGATAGGTGCGGACACTAAATGATCTCCCTAGATCCACCTAGATCTAGAACAAAACACACCAAAACATGATGCTTTCCTTAAGTTTTAGATATTGAATTTACTAACTAAAGAGGGATGAGTGACATACCATTTACATTTCTCTTCCTCTTGCCATCGCCATCCTAGCTCCGTTCCAATGCTCATACAATGATTATCCTGCAAAAGAACGCAACCAACCAAAGTGATAGCAATAGCATAAACTCAATATAAACCTATATATGTGATCAAGGAATCATACAATAAAACATAACAAGCTTTATAGAAAAGAATAATATTATTGTATCATATTAAATGTGAAAGAGAGATTACAACCATGGCCTTGATGTCGTAAGGTCCCTTCCAACTGTCCTTCGTTCCCCACACACTTCTTTCTCCAAGGATTTTGAGACCATGGATCTGATAGCTACACACAATCTATCTTGACAAAGCAAATCTCAAAGCCACTCCAACCAAGCTAATAATTCCAAGCCAACCAAATCTAACCAAAGCTCAAGAACCCCTTCTCCATGAGAGCTCCTCTCCTTTTATAAGTTGACGAGGATAAGGTGAGGAGGTTAGGATGATCCCACTAAATCATGAAAGCGAGTAAGATTCAAACCATTCGGATGCCACCTCGCCATGGAAGTTTCTCCTTCTAGAAGATTCAAGAAAACGCTCATTTTTCCCACGTGTAAGCATTCTCGCACCCTGCTTATAGTGCAACCTACGAACTGTTCGCACCCTAATACATAGACAACCTGCGAACTTCATTTTTATAGGGTTTTTACATAGGAAAATGCAACTTCTTTTCTCAGGGAAAGTTCTTCTCCCTTCTCTCTTCGAGAACTCAGGCCACTGACCCCTCTGAAGGAAACATATAGGTTTACATCATTAACGGTCATAGGGATGACGAAAATAATGTGTAACAGCTACGTCCACCAGAGAAATTTCCAGGTCATTCCTTTATTATTATCCAACAAATGAAGGGATACAACCTACAACAAAACTCGTTGTAACTTCCTCTTCTTTCTCTCACAATATCCTCTCTCAGAATACAATACTCACCATCATACATAGTCGCAATACATTTCCCTCATAAAAGAGGGTTGCCTTCTAAAGAAAAAAACCCTAACATAATTTCTACCATTAGATTTGAAATCTTATAATGAACGGTCCAGATTTACAATGAAATTACAATATACTTTTACAAGGCAATTTTTCCATCGGGGGCTTCGCCCCCAAACCCCCGCTAGGGGCTCGCTTTCCCCCAAACCCCCTAGTTGGGGGGATATCCCCCTCGGACCCCGCAGAGGGGGTACCCCCCCTCTGCACTCCCCCACATGGAAGAGTGTACATACTTCTGGGGTGTAAATACTTCATGGGGTATAAACATGACTGAAAGTAAAAGACCTCTGAATCAGGAAGATAATCAGGCTCCACAACCAATAGTTGGAGGCTCTAACTTAAATATCATATCAGATGGGAAGCCAAAGAATAATGAAGACCTAGAAAAGGATTTGGATAAAAAATCCAAGAAAGAGAAGTCAAGTTTTAGTACCATAAACCCTTCACGATATTTATTCAAGATGGAAGAAAAAGTGGACATAAATCCATACCAAGGTGAAATCAATGGATTAAAACTGAATCATTGGTTTTAATAACTAGAATTTTATTTCAACGTTCACCATATAGATGAATAACAAAATATATCATTTGCAAGGTTGAAGTTAGAGGGCCATGCTTTAACTTGGTGGGAAATACATACAAAAACACTTATTCTAGAGGGTGATACACCAATAACTAGGTGGAAAGACTTCAAAACCCTCATCAATTCCCCATTCTACTCTATCAGGTATGTACATGACTTTTGGATACAATGGCACTAATTCAAGTAGAAGGAAGGGTAGAGTGTACAAGAGTACACCATTGAGTCCAGAAAGATGGTCATCATGCTAGGTATATTTCATAAGAGCCCATATGTAATCCTCAAGTATCTGGGGAATATGCATGGACATCTATGGAATAAAAGGATGCTTTTCAATCCAATGATAGTGGA
Organism: Picea engelmannii; assembly: GCA_009831015.1. NCBI lineage: Eukaryota > Viridiplantae > Streptophyta > Pinopsida > Pinales > Pinaceae > Picea > Picea engelmannii. Next base: position 546,394 of record ML779259.1, read on the forward strand.
TAAGGCATGTGTACATGCACATAATCTAGAAAAAATATTCCACAAGAAAGGGTAACCAAGTGGTTCCAAGAAAAAAGAGAACCAAGAAGTCAATTCACATCATGGTTCTAATAAGGGGAAGAATAAGTGGAAAGGGGGAAAGGATAAGAATATGGTAGCATTGCACATCATTGCAAGGATCCTAGAAACCACTGCAAGCATTACATTATTGATGGGAATAGTGAGGAAGAGTGTTGGAAACTACCATAGTTAAACCCAAAGAACTGCAAGAAGGATGAGAAGAAAAAGAATATTCTATCCACAAATTCGAGTAATCAATTCAAAAGAATCTCTTATGTGGATGAGAATATTGTTTGCACCTCAATGTAGAAGGAGGTGAATCCGAGTACCCTTCGTCACCAAGAACAGAAGGGGATGGAAAAACTCTTCCACATCAAGATCTAACTCAAGAAGACCAAGATGGATGTTATGTTCGACTCTAGTTCATAGGATAATCTCATAGTGACATATATGGTCAAAAATATTGGATTGGATATTCACAATCATCCTATCCCCTATCCATTGGGTTGGGTAAAGAAGGATGTATAGATTAAGGTAACGAAACAATGCAAGATCAAATTTGTTGTAAGTTCTGATTTGATTGTTGAAGTGGAATTGGACATAGTACACCTTTACATATGTGTATTAGTGTTTGGAATCCCCTACATATATATGAGGGATGCAATATTCATGTAAATATCCAACCAGTATCGACTAATTAAGGATGGGAAGTCCTACATCATTAATGTGCATAAAGGAAAGTTAAATGTCACATTGGTAAGTGCTAACCAAGTGAAGAAATTGAATAGTTCTAGTAAGAAATATGTTTTACTTTTCTTAAGAGAAAATATGTTGGATTACTGAGAGGGGGGGTGAATCAGTAATAGAGCAATTCAATCATTTTTAACCACAATATGCAAGTGTTATATCAATGTAGCATTATCATTCAATATCTATAGAGTAAATAAACAATGAACAAATGATTAATCATACACATACACAATACACCAATGTTTTTACGTGGAAACCCAAAGCGGGAGAAAACCATGGAATTATTTTTCTTATATGTCTTTAAGAATTACTTTCATTGGAAGCACCAACTTCCTTTGATTTCTAGCTGCAACTGGAAGGAGGCTACAACCTGAGGGAAGATCCAACTCTCCAATTCTCTGGCTACAACCAGAAGGAGGCTACGACCCAGTATGTTCTCCAGCTACAACCACCTGTCCTTGCCTCGTCCAATCGCCTTGATGTATAAGTAGAATGATGGAACCAATATCACACTATCACTGTGAGATATACTATTGTAAACATGTACCAATCAACTTGCACCAAACAACCTATACCAATAACCTGAACCATGCATCAACCTGTACCTCAACCTATAATCAACATGTACCATAAACAAGTGCATCAACCATGCACCAACTTGTACCAAAAAATGTGTAATCAACGTGTACCATAAACAAGTGCATCAACCATGAACCCACATGTACCTCAACTTGTACCATGAACAAGTGCATCAACCATGAACTAAACCTATACAAATAACATGTCACAACAACCTGTCCAAACAACCTATCACAACAACCTATCTCATCAATCTTATCAACCGAATCAGATCTACTCACCAAGATCAATAAAAAAGACAACTCTCAACCATATGCACAATATCACCAAGATGTGTATCAACCAAGCATAACACAAAAACTCATAATCATCACCAAGGTCAATATGTGCTTCTAATAATATACCAAGACAAGTATACTAAATAATCCATAAACCATGTGTCAAAAATACTACTAACAAGTGCCCCCGACCATGTATGAAGTATGTGCCAATCATTCATCAACTACTCATCAACTATGACTCATCAAGATGTACCAACATCATCAACTATACACCTCATGTATGTGCCAACTCATCAACTACTTGTCTCAACCATGTACCCAACATGTTCCTCAACCAAAAGCCCTCATCAATTTCATCATCCAAATATGATTTTTAATTTTGTAACAGTCCTAGTGTATGATCGCATACCTGCAAACCTTCCTTAACTTTAACAACAATAGACTAGGATTTTCATCAAAATTTACTTTAGTCTCACATGACTAATTTTGGATTAGTCAAAAACCCTAACTTGAAATAATCATAACTATGTACCTGTAATGAATAAAGATCTGAAAATGGTACACAATGTTCTTCAGTGTATTTTATACAATTCCTCCATATTTCACTACTTGGAACCTCTCAGAAAAGAAGTTATAGAAAAAATGGCATACCTTGTTGAATTTTGTCTTATTCTAGAGAGCACACTTGTAGAGCGTGCTCCACGCGAAATGTTTTTTGTATGGATATGAAAATTGTACATAGAATACTATAGACTATACACTAAGAAATACATTTGGTATTAATGAATTTGGATCTGTTATGAAGAAGTTATGACATTTTTACCCGAAACACTTGTTTTAGACTAGTTTCAGGACTAGCCACAAACCTTATTTTCCATGGTGTGTAACTCCAAAAATACAATGACCCACAAGCTTAAATTTGTATGATATCTACTTGGATATGTTTCCTCAATGGCCTCCCAATTTCACGGTCTGAATCATTCTAGAAAAAAAGTTATTGTGAAAATGGTGAGATGACCTATAAATAACATACCTTCGAAAACATCATCAAAAGAATTTATCCTCCCTTGAATTTTGGCCTTCTTTACTTCACCTTCCCTCTGAAATTTGGCTTATATATCCTTTGGTTACCTCAATCACCTGTAGATATTCAATATGCTCAAGCGTGATTAAAATGAGAGAGCCTTGCCTCTTATTTATACTTTCATGTAGCTTCCTCAAGGGGTTACCTTTTAACCATCTTAACCCACTTTCCTTATTTTGGGGTTAACCCACTTCTAACCACTTGTCAACTTAGTAATTTATCCATTAACTTTATTATTTATATAATTTGTTTTGTATTCACTTTGACTTATAGTACAATCATCACTTCACTTTATTATTTACCTTCTAAATCTCTTAAACCACTTTGACTAGTTTGACCTTTTGGGGCTTCAAGATGACTCATGAGGGTTCTCCAACTTCACATGGCCATAAATCTCTAACCATGAGGAGTTATGTGACATTCCACATACCAATATAATTGGAATGACATGTATTATCCATATAGAATATTCTTACCTGCAAATATATCAAAACTCATACCATTATCCATCAAACAAACTTGGGCCCATTACCCAAAGCTTTCTCCAACTTCACATGGCCATAACTCTCTAACCGTGAGGAGTTATGTGACATTCCACATACCACTGGAAATGGCATGACATTTACTATCCATATGGAATAGTATTACCTGAAAATATATCAAAACTCATACCATTATCCATCAAACAAACTTGGGTCCATTACGCAAACCATTGTGCTACCGGAATTCGATACTGGACTTTCTTCAAGGGTTGACATCAATGAAAACCAACCCAATTAATCAAAAATACCCCCCTTTGGCATTGATGGCAACACTCTAATGTAATATTGAATTACGTCACTCATGCTCCCCCTTTACCTTTACCTTTGCATTTACCTTTGCATCTGATAAATCTCTCCCCCTTTGTCATCAATGTCAAAGGTATCTTTCCATCTGGGGTTTCTCCCCCTAACTGAACTATCCTTGGGGATACTCCCCCTGAATGAACTCTTCCTAAAACTGATCTTCTAACTTGAACTGTCCTCTTTATGGTGTTTCCTCGTGTAGATCTAAGACATATAATATAAGCATTCAAAAGCATTCATTTTGGAGTAGAAATTACTCTGAGTCTCTAGCGAAGATACTCAAAGGATTCTCTTGGAAGCAGTTTTGTAAATATGTTTTCCACTTGTTCTTTTGTTCCCACATATTCAACTATAATTTTCTTCTATGTAACATGTTCCAGTAGAAAGTGATACTTTATTGGAATGTGCTTCGTCTTGGAGTGCATCACCGGGTTCTTTGAGATACTCATGGCGCTTGTATTATCACAATAGATTGGAATGGGATCATCATACTCAACCTGCATATCTTTCAGAGGTTTTTTCATCCATAGAAACTGTGTACAACATACTGCTTCTACAATATACTTTGCCTCGGGTGTAGATAAGGATATTGATTATTGTTTCTTGCTTACCCATGATACTAAACACTCACCCAAGTAGAACACTGCTCCATTGGTGCTTCGTCGATCATCAATGAAACCTGCCCAATCTACATCTATGTAGGCAATAATTGATAGATCCTTTCCTTTTGGATACCATAATCCAAACTCTTTTGTTCCTTTGATATATCTGAAAATCCTGTTCATTTCTTAATACATGTGATTCCTTTAGTGCTTTTTGAAATTGTGCCACTTGTCCATCTGCCTGCATTACATTTGGTCTGGATGTTGTCACATATAGTAATCTACCAATCATTGACATGTATTGTCTCTTATCTATAGACTTTGAATCATCATCTTTGCTCAACTTGCAACTGGTTTGCATTGGAGTGGTAACTAGTTTGCAATTTTCCATCCCGAACCTCTTTAGCATTTATCTTATATACTTAGTTGGAGAAATAAAAATTCCTTGGTTGCTTTGACATATCTGAAGACCCAAAAAGAAGTATAGTTCTCCAAGTAATGAAATGTCAAATTCATTTTGCATATCCTTTGCAAATTTTTGGCTTAATCTGTCATTAGTACTTCCAAAACAATATCATCAACATAACTTTCAATTAATAAAATAATACCTTGATTTACCTTGATGTAGAGGTTGTTGTCTGCGCTTCCTTTCCATAGTTTGTAGGGAGTTTTGTCATTGTTGTTTTTTAGCATTACTCTGTTTTGAATGTGGACTATTGTATGCACTGCATGTGTCCAAAAATATCTATCAATTTGGAATCCATTAGCATTGTTCGAGCCATTTCCTATGTAATTATCATCCATTATAAGAATGTTCCTTTGTCGATGAACCACTCTCTGAACCAATATATGAATCCATTCTCTCATCCACTCTCATATATCTGTCCAAACTTGTTAAGTGTTCTTACGAATCCATCTCTGTCCATACTGTCCAAGACTCTACTTGTACAACTATCCATAATGATGACTCATTTATCACTATACTATCATGAAGTCTTGATTAATCTATCAAACGGTACTTATGCTAACTGACTGCTCTGAATTTGTCTTCTCAAACTCTGCAAGCTGCTCGAAGGATGGTTCTTTTTTCTGTCACAACTATTGCATAGACTCCCCCTATCTAATATTCATATTACATGGGAGTCTCTAAGTCGGATGGCTCAGAACAATTATTTATTTGATGTGTATTCATCATCATCTTCATTGGTAGATTCATCATCATCTTCATTGGTATATTCATCATGATCTTCATTGGTAGATTCATTATCTCTCTAAGCTCTGACTTCTTTATTTCTGTATGTGGATTCATCTTTCACTACAATGCCTGAAAGTACAATCTCTTGAACCTGTTCCTTATTTACCTGTCCTTCCTTTCTTTCATTTATTTTCCAAACCTTTTTGTATTTGACGTCTTTCTTTTTCTCTGTAGAATTTTCTTCATCTCCTTTTATTTCCAATCTTGTGATCTCTGGTACCTAGTCTTTGATCGCCTATTCTTCCTATTTTATTATCGATACTTTCTTATATTTGATATCAGTGTTCTCTTTCATGGAAGTATCGATCATTCTTCTACAATCATTGGCTATGTGTCCATAGTTATGACATTTGTAACACTCAATGTTAAGTGTGGCCACATAGGCACTTCTTGCTTGAACATTTCTTTTATAATCCCTGCAATCTGCAACCTTATATAAAAAATTAGTACAATAAAAACAACAACCATAAAACAAATTTGCATACATGGAAGTGAATGATCTTCTTTGTGGTGTAGTCCTTCTGAATTTATGCCTTTATTGATCATGATCATGATTGAAGCTTCTTAGTGGCTTGAACACATATGGTCTTCTTGAAGATGTATCTTCAATAGTTTTCTTAGATTCTGGTTGACCATGACTCCTTCCTTTGAGTAATTTTGCATAACTCTTTCTATTTTCTTCATTCTTCTTTTCTAGCAACCTAGAGTGCTTCTCTTCATTCTCTGTAATTGATGTGGATGTTTTTGTCTCTTCAACGTTCTTTTTGAGCTTGAAGAATTTACTTCTCAATGTGACAACTTCTTCTTCAAGCTTCTCAACCTCTTCTTCTTTCTTCAATATTTGAGACTTCATGACTTCTTCTATTCTTTTAGCTTCTTCAAGCTGAATCTTTAATGTGATTATTTATTCTTCAGGTACTTTATCTTCTTGACCAAACTTTGACTCGAGCTAGTTTAGATCGTTAGTTCTTTCCTTGAGATGACCTATCAATATCTTCTCTCTCATTTCTGCTTCTTCCTTCTATGCTACTATGTTGGATTCCAAACACTTCTTTTGATATTCAATATTTTCTTCGATCGTTTTGGCTTCTTCTAGTTGAGTTCTTAAGTTCTCAATGACTTGTTGGGCTTCTTAAAAAATGTGAACACTTTCCTTTTGTTTCATCAATTCTTTATTGAGTGACTTGTTTTCTTCTCTTAGTCCATCTAAAGCACTAATAAATTTTGCCTCATAATTGTCTTCCTTTTCAATTTGTTTTTGTCTCATTTCCTTCACGGAATTCTATTTCAATATGTCTGTGTTTTTCACAATTAAAGAAACAAAACATACCCATGTTGATTATGTACTCTTCATCTTCTGAATCCGTTTAACATGGTGAACATATTTCTTCTTGATCTATACCTGCATCTTCTTTAGCATTTTTTGAATCTGTGATGGGTGAAGAATATATGTCATGTAACTTATCCCAAAGTTTTTTGGATGATGAACATTTACCAACCTTTTATCTTACCCGATTAGGTAATCCTTCCCATATGAAATCCATTTTTATTTTGTTATTCTTCTTCAATTCCTTCTTGGCTGCAGTCTTTGCCCTTTTTGAATTATCATATCTTGTAACGACTGATAGCCAAATATAATTCCCCTGTTCCTGTAAAACTACTTTCGTTATTATGCTCCACATATCATACTTTAAACCATTTTGACCATTAAAAAATGGTACTCAATTCTTAGAATAATCCATGATCTCCTTCCAGTGGTTAAACTGTTTCCTGAAGGAACCTTATCTGATACCAATTGTTGGATTACTGAGAGGTGGGGAGTGAATCAGTAATAGAGAAATTCAATCCTTTTTAACCACAATATGAAAGTGTTATATCAATGTAGCATTATCATCCGATAGTTGCAAATTAAATAAACAATGAAAAAATGAGAAATAATACACATATACAGTACACCAGTGTTTTTACGTGGAAACCCAAAGTGGGAGAAAACCACATAATTCTTTTTATTACATGTCTTTAAGAATTACATTCATTGGAAGCACCAACTTCCTTTGTTTTCCAGCTGCAACTGGAAGGAGGCTCCAACCCCCTAATTTCTCAGGCTACAACCTAAGGGAAACTCCAACTCCCCAATTCTCTGGTTACAACCAGAAGGAGACCACTACCCCCTATGTTCTTCAGCTAAAACCAGAAGGTGGCTAAAAGCACTTGTCCTTGCCTCGTCCAACCACCCTAACTTATAAGTAGAATGATGGAACCATTGTCACACTATCACTGTGAGATATAATGTTGTAAACATGTACCAATCAACCTACACCAAACAACATGTACCAATAAACTAAACCATGCATCAACCTGTACCTCAACATGTAATCAACTTGTACCATAAACAAGTGCACCAACCTATACCAAAAAACCTGTAATCAACATGTACCATAAATAAGTGCATCAACCATGCACCAACATGTACCTCAACCTGTACCATGAACAAGTGCATCAACCATGCACCAAACCTGTACAAATAACCTACCACAACAACATGTCCAAACAACCTATCACAACAACTTGTCTCATCAATATTATCAACCAAATCAGATCTACTCACCAAGATCAATCACGAAGACACCTCTCAACCATATGAAAAATATCACCAAGATGTTTATCAACCAAGCATAACACAACAACTCATAATCATCCTACTGTAAACGTGTACCAATCAACCTGCACCAAACAAATTGTACCAATAACCTGAACCATGCATCAACTTGTACCTCAACCTGTAATCAACCTGTACCATAAACAAGTGCATCAACCATGCACCAACATGTACCTCAACCTGTACCATGAACAAGTGCATCAACCATGCACCAAACCTGTACAAATATCCTGTCACAACGACTTGTCCAAACAACCTATCACAACAAATTATCTCATCAATCTTATCAACCAAATCAAATCTACTCACCAATATCAATCACCAAGACAAATCTCAACCGCATGCACAATATCACCAATATGTGTATCAACCAAGCATAACACAAGAACTCATAATCATCACCAAGGTCAATATGTGCTTCTAATAATATACCAAGACAAGTATAATACATAATCCATAAACCATGTGTCAACAATACTACTAACAAGTGCCTCCAACCATGTACCAATTATGTACCAATCATTCATCAACTACTCATCAATATGTACCAACATCATCAACTATACATCTCATGTATGTGCCAACTCATCAACTACTTGTCTCAACCATGTACCCAACATGTACCTCAACCAAACGCCCTCATCAATTTCATCATCCAAATATGATTTTTAATTTTGTAACAGACCCGGTGTATGATCACATACCTGTAAACCTTCCTTAACTTTAACAACAATAGACTAACATTTTCATCAAACTTTACTTTAGTCTCACGTGACTAATTTTGGATTAGTCAAAAACCCTAACTTGAAATAATCATAACTATGTACATGTAATGAATAAAGATCTGAAAAATGGTACACAATGTTATTTAGTTTCTTTTATACAATTCCTCCATATTTCACTACTTGAAACCTCTCAGCAAAGGAGTTAAAAAAAAAATGGCATACCTTGTTGAATTATGTCTTATTCTAGAGTGCACACTTGTAGAGCATGCCCCGCACGAAATATTTTTTGTACGGGTCTAAAAAATGTACAAAGAATACTACATAATGTACTCTAACCAATACATTTGGTCTTACTGAATTTGGATCTGTTATGAAGACGTTATGACGTTTTTACCCGAAACACATATTTTAGACTAGTTTTAGGACTAGCCACAAACCCTATTTTCCACGTCGTGTAACTCCAAAAATACAACGAACCACAAGATGAAATTTGTATCACAGATACTTGGATATGTTTCCTCAATGGCATCCCAATTTTAGGGTCTGAATCATTCTAGAAAAAACGTTATTGTGAAAATGGTGAGATGACCTGTAAATAACATACCTTAGAAAACATCATCAAAATAATTTATCCTCCCTTGAATTTCGACCTTCTTTACTTCACCTTCCCTCTGAAATTCAGTTTAGATATCCTTTGGTTACCTCATTCACCTATAGTTATTAAATATTCTCAAGTGTGATTAAAATGAGAGAGATTTTACTCTTATTTATACTTTCATGTAGCTTCCTCAAGGGGTTACCTTTTAACCATCTTAACCCACTTTCCTTATTTTAGGGTTAACCCACTTCTAACAACTTGTCAACTTAGTAATTTATCCATTAAATTTTTTATTTAAATAATTTTTTTGTATTCACTTTGACTTATAGTACACTCATCACTTCACTTTATTATTTACCTTCTAAAATCTCTTAAACCACTTTGACTACTTTGACCTTTTGGGGCTTCTAGATGATTCATGAGGGTTCTCCAACTTCACATGGACATAACTCTCTAACTGTGAGGAGTTATGTGATGTTCCACATACCACTGGAAATCTAATGACATTTAATATCCATATAGAATATTCTTACCTGAAAATATATCAAAACTCATACAATTATCCATCAAACAAACTTGGGCCCATTACCCAAACCTTTCTCCAACTTCACATGGCCATAACTCTCTAACCGTGAGGAGTTATGTGATGTTACACATACCACCGGAAATGGCATGACATGTACTATCCATATGGAATAGTATTACCTAAAAATATATCAAAACTCATACCATCATCCATCAAACAAACTTGGGTCCATTACTCAAACCATTGTGCTACCAAAATTCACTACCAGACTTTGTTCAAGGGTTGACATCAATGACAACCAACCCAACTAATCAAAAAAATCATACCTAGGATGAGTCAATAATATTAAAGGAATCCCTATAGAATTGTGCTAAAGTGCATAAACATTAGTTGAGTCACCAAATTGCTATCCTTTTTACCAATATTTCACATCCTTTTCCTTGAATTTTAATCATTTCCCACTTCATGTAACCTTGTATTAAGTCTATTTTCATTATTTATGTATGTTTGGGTTCAATGTTTTTTCCAATTCATTTATTTTGGTATTTTAAGTGAATATATGATTAAATATTTGAAAAATAACATGTTCTCACTTAGCCTTGAAAGTTGGGTGAGTTTGGTGATGTTTACATGTATATTTGGAGTTTGAAACAATGTTTACTTTTACCACATAGCTCCAAATTCGAATTTCTTATTCAACCATTGAGGATTTGTCATGGATTTGGATTATCATAAACTATATTGAATGTGGAAATAATCTTGGACCATATACAAGATTAGTGTGATTTGTTTTGAATTATTAGCAAAAATCTTGTAATCATTTACTAGTCGGTTTTTAGTTTTTACTTATTAGTAAATGGTTGTAGACAGATGAGAGAAACGTTGATCTCAATTTATTAGTTTCTTATCTTATTCTCAAAGAAAATTGTGTATAAATAAGATCCCCTTATCCATTCCAAAAGCAGGACTAATGGAGCACATGTCTAGATTATGATGGAATAGAATAAAGTTCTTGGTATTTCTCTTCACATAGTTTGTCATTCTTTAGTTCTATTAATAGTATGCTTTGATTTAGTTTACAATGTTGTAGTTTATTTCGCTACCTTTTTCTTGGGAGAATTGAGATCACTCCAAATGGATCATGGTGGTATTTTATTTCATTTTATGCAAGTGTGTTTATTTTATGCAAGTTTGTTTTCCCTTCTTATCAGAGCATTGATTTATGGAAAGAGAAAGTCTCGTACATACCAAAATATAACTTGGTGACAATAGGCTCTTAGTAAAAATGGTGGTGCTCATGTACATGGTCATTTCTAGAATTTATTATCAAGTGTGTTGTATATCATGTATTTCTCTTTTTAATATTCATTCATTGGATTCTCTATATACCAAACAGAGCATTGTTGTAGAAAAGTTCAATTTGAACACAACCTGATTTACAACCATGGTGAATATAGAGTAAGAAATATTTAATGATGGATGAAGTGTGGTGTGTTTCATTTATGCATTTGATTTCATTTATATTCACTCACTGAATTATGTTTGAATCTTAAGAATTGAACACTCAACTACAACCCGATTTACAACTACAACCCGATTTACAACAATTGAACATTGTCTCCATGATCCTCATCCGGATGACCGAATAAGTCTTGGATCATTTGATGTGTCCCATCATCTTGAATTATGTTATTATTGTCATCTACTTCCATGGGATCATTAACTTGATCTTCATTATCTGCTTCAAGTTCTTCATCTTGTACAACATCATTTCTGCTACTAATTGGTGCTTTGTGCATAAAGTTAGGGGGCAAATCTAACTTTATAATTACAAACAATCATGAAAAATTATTCCATGTATAAAATAATATAAAAGTTTGAGAATACAATAAATATTAAAATAGGTAATGAATGAATATATATATATATATAGCCAATTCCCATGGGACGATATTCATTTGATCCCCCGTCCATGTGTCCATATTTTCTACAATGTTTTTTAGCTGTTGCTATTAAAACTCTTTCGGGACGTCTAGTACAACAATTTTTGCAAGGGAAATAACATTTACCGTCACCCTTTTCACCCTCTTTAATTTTTTTCCCACCTCTAATGTTTTCTGACATTCTTCCCCACAGACATATACTGAAAAAAATACTTGTGCTTTGTTCTCCAAGAAGACCGACTTCTACCCTTTTTGAACTGTCGTTATTATAGAAAACTTGTCGCAACATCCGTAAAATGCAACATATTTATAGATTTTATAACGTCGCAATTCTGACGACAGTTGAACAAGTCAAAGTTGACTTGGTCAAATACTAGGTGATCGTTGGGTTGGGGAAAACCTAGTGTCCACAACGTTGCAAGTGCGACGAATATTTCACCAACGTCGCAAGTGAGACAAAAATGTTACTTCATCGCAAGAGAGATGTCCTCCGAACTTTGTCGCAAGAGTGACATTTTTAGTAGTACGTCACAAGAGAGATGTTATCAAGCAATACGGAGAAAAAAAATTAAAATTTCATCTATTTTTCAACAATGTGGCCAATTTTGTCCATAACATCACAAATAGAACGTCACAATTTTTCCAATATGTACTAGTGATAACATTTTCCTTATTGAATTAACAACAAAAATACCTCGGTATCGTTGTCCTTGAATTTGAAGAGATCCAAGATGATGTTGTGGAGAATTCCTTGCTTCCTCAATCCATCACCATTTCACCATGGCTCTGATACCATGTTGACAAAGTGTCCTCATACCCGTAATTTTATTAATAAGAAAAAACTGATTACAATCTGAAGTGAGAACTCATAATCTGCTTTAACCTCACTTGAAAAAGGAGCTAGTTTATATATCTCAACTCTAAACTAAAATCTAGGAGAACAACCAATCACATAGTCACATGAGTATGATAAGTGTCCTTTACATAGAAGCTAGGTGTCCTTATCCTAACAAACTAGAATAAACTAATTTTCTAAAAACATTTTATCTAGAAAATACTTAGACTATAGAACTTTAGGATTATGAGGCTAACAATTGGTAATCTGCTCATAAAGTAAACAATACACATTGTGGTTAAAAGGATTCAAAGTA
>ML779259.1:561369-577128 GCA_009831015.1 Picea engelmannii
TCACAGCTAAAATCCGATGATCACAATGTATATACCAAACAAGTTGGTAATTATTGTGTTATCATGGTACTATATGTTGATGAAATGATGTTAATTGGAAACATGGAAACCATCAAGGATGTTAATTCTCAAATGTCATCTCAATTGATATGGAGGATCTTGCTATTATAATGTTTCTTTTAGGCATGAAAATGAAAGAGATTGTTTAAATAGGAAACCCTTGTTGAATATGAGGAAACATGTTGAGATGATATCGCAGAGGTTTGGAAAGAAATAATGTGTTGTGACAGGCACTAAAACCCTTGATTTTTCGTTTGATCTGTGTACCTCCCTAAAAATGGAGTCCCTTATATTTTGAGCATAAGGGAAAGCCTCATAAGTCTCCTTACCCATCTCAAGATTATTTTTATAACTCATGTTTCACTTGGAAAAAAAAAGTCATAAATACTTGGTGTTACAATCCAATTTTGAAATCGGTAGAGTTACTTCAAACTCCTCTTAACAATTCAAAGGATTTACTTAAAACTCCTCCGAACAGTTTGGAGGAGCTACTTCAAACTCCTCCAAACAAGTTCGAAATAGTTCATGTATTTTTCTCTAATTTGCAACGTTATCACAAGAGTTAGGAGAAACACCTATGATATGTTCAAAGGAGTTATTTCCAACTCCTCTGATATGTTCAAAGGAGTTATTTTCAACTCTTCCGAACACATCACAAGAGTTACTATCTCGACTTCTGAACTGATCGAAGAAATTTCTCTTTGGTCCTCCAATCAAACCGACCCCAACAACCGCAGTAAATGTTATAAATGATCGTTTGGCTATATAAATAGAACGAGGTTAAGATTAGTGTTATCCTACCATTTTCAAGTAAACTAGGAAACCTGAGGTTAAACGCACTGAGTTGAACTTCATTTGAAGCCCTCACCTATCCATACTCACCACATGGTGACAGAGTCCAGGTAAGAGCACCTCACCTCTCTTCTATTCTAAGGTTAGGGTTAGGTCTTTGTCATTGTTAGTTTTTTTCTTTGTCCCTTACTCCCTTTCCCTAGATCGATAATCTTATTCCCTGCTTCTCGTCACTTCGCTGCCAGCCGCGTTCCCCTTCGCCAACCTTACATTTTTCTTAGAGCTTGTTCCTTGCCACATAACAAATGGTCAATTGGCCCCTTTTCCTTCACTGCGACGAAATTTCTCTGTGCCCTTGTACTTAATCCTTGCAAGCCCTGAGCACAAAGACCATGATCCAGAGGGTTCTAGGATTTCCTCACGCTCCTCTAAACTAGTCATGGTTTTTCCCTGGATCGCTTTCCATTTTTTCCCGAAAATCCCTAACTCTAAACTAGATATTTTCAAAGTAACTCTCCGAGCACATCAGAGAAGTTATTACTAACTTCTCTAATGCGTTCGAAGAAGTTAAAATATTTTTCTCTGTGTATGTTAGAACCTCTAGAAACAACTCCTCCGATCATATCGGAGGAGTTGCTTTCAACTCCTCCAATATGATCGTAGGAGTTAATTTTAAGTGCTACAAACTCCTCGATATTGCGATAGTTCCTTCCGATGACAGAAGGGAGAAGTTGGACACAACTCTTCCGATCTTATCGAAGGATTTGTTACTAAATCCTCTGATGTGATCGAAGGATTTGTTCTTAACCCTTCCGATCTGTATCAGATAAGTTATTTTCTTGATCTCTGATTTCACCTTTTAAGATGGTGCCAATAATTTCACCCTAAAATCTCATCAAATAATTTGAGCATTGTCTACCATTAACCTGACACCAACAAAAGACATATTGCTATGTCTTGATCATTTCAATAACTCTTATAATTGTTTGATCATTCAACTGTATTTCAAATAACATGCTCTAAATTTATTCTTTTTGTAGGCTCAAACATGTCACTACGGAAGAAGATGATGATGAAAGCAACGACGGTTGAGCCATCTAGAAGCTCCCAACAAACAATAGAGGCATAGATTGTCGGGACCATATATGATGATACATTAGGACTTCTAGAGAAGGATGGGGATACCTTAAAATGTGGAGAAGTATATTATATGTTCAAGAATTCAAACTTATTTGTGGAAGTGGAAGATCCATATGAGCTCTAGGCGTTCAAGAACATCAGAAAGTCATGAATTTTCAGGGTGGCAGCACATCCAATGGTCTTCCCTTGTGTAGGCGCCATTTCGTGGATTTTGAAGAACATAGACATAAATAGTCGATATGTTAGTAATGCAAGAAAAGAACCTATAGCTTCATTTAGGCCCAATGATTTGGCTAAATGTTATCATATTGAAGTTTGAAACAAAAGACTGGGTGGTCAACTCCTCAACAAGTTGGAACTTACACCAAAATATTTATTCCTCACATGGTATAAAGTAGATAATCAGTTCAAGTACTGGCCCAAGAATCGGTACCCCACAACCAATTTAAGGAGACCCTACCAGTATATGATGGCAATGTTGTGCAGGTTATATGGGGAACCAGATGCAACTCATTTCCCCCTATCATACATGCCCCTAATTTATTTTTTGCAGATGTGGGGGTCTCATTCAACTAGGTAGACATATTGTATGAAAATATCAAAGCTTCCATCTCTGTAGTTACACAAGCACAACTAGGGAACTTTCACAGTTTCTATATGTCCTCGTACCTCTTTGACATAATGTTTAAAACCCACAAGTACCCAAATATGGGGTGGATTTGGTTGCCTGTCGATGTCGCAATCCACATCTATTGCAAAGTGATTTGGAGCATAAATACCGTACAAAATATCAAAGGATTTGTGAGCATTTCCTTGCTCCCTTATATGAATTTATATTTTTCACATCCCCACCCGGTATGACAAACAAAGCCATAACAGTCATAAGGGGGATCAGGAACTGGTATTTGATGGAGCACAATACCTATATAAGAATATATGATGCGATGAATTCACCCCACCTAGTCCCTCGATTCGTTCCTGAAAAACTTGTGTTTCAAGAGATAGTGTATCAAACTATCATACATGGGGTCAGAGGAATGTTATACAGATCAAAGAAAGTAATTTGGCCTCCACTACCTCTATACATTGGCAACTATTTCTTTGAGAACACCAAGCAAACTCAAACAAAAGTGGACATCTTAATTTCCTACCACTTTGGAGAGGAAAGATTCAAGAGGCACAACCCTAAGAATATCGTCAAAGATCACTTCAATAGCACGAGACTCCCATATGAATACACCAGTGAGTTATGGGAAGAAGAGGAGGTGCATCGAAATTCCAGAACTTAAGACGAAGTCATTTTCAACAGGCGGGGCCAACCAAAAGGAAGGATCGTTGACGAAGAAGTTGCAAGAGAGGCAGCCAAAAAAGAGGCAAAACGAGATAAAGATGAGAGATGTTCTCCCATCTCTGTCTCAAATCATTCAGGTTCCACTGAAGAGGAGGAAGGAGCACCAACAAATTAAAAGAGAAGAGACAAAGATAAGGTGTTGAAAAGGAGGAACGACGCTAAAAAGAAACAAAAAATCGAAGCCAACAAAGCAAAGGCCAGAGCAGAAGATGAAGCAAAAGTTAAAGTTGAAGCAAAATATGTTGCAGAAAACGAAAAGGAGCTCGCAAAAGTGACAAGAGTAGCAACAGAATTAGCAGAGAAGGTGACAAAAGAAGCAACAAATAAAGTTGTCGAAGAAGAAAGACAGAGGACGAATACATAGAACAAAGAGGGTGACACACACCCGATGGACTTGGATATCCCAGGAATGTCCACTGAAGGTACATGAGTAGAAACAATGAGCAGTGGTTTAGGCCTCGGGCCTTGGGAACCTTTTCGATCAACTGAAGTATTTGATCTAAGAAGTTTCACATATGATAGTAAAACCAATAGAATTGTGAAAGAAAGAGTGAAAAAGGTGCCAGTGACAGAAGGATCCCCTTTATCAGTGGTTACTCAAGTCCCTGTCACATGAGATGTCAGGGAAGAACCTGTGGAAAAATCTAGGGAAGGATATGAATTTATGGATGCAACCGTCAACAATATACATAGGCTATGCCAACATAACGAAGAGAAGGAGGCAAGGATCATGGAGCTAGAAGAAAGACTTCAACAAGTAAAGATCGATGAAAGAAGCCTCCTCAATTTTAAGGCCAGTGCGGAAAGAGTTAGGAATGATTTGGAAGGTTCCATCATTGACATGTATGCCAATCTATACCTCTTCCAAAATGCGACTGCAATAATAATTGACCAAAACAATTGGATATAAATGCAACTGAAAAAATACAACACTATTTGTTAAGGTATAACAAACATTGATACCTGGATAGCAGAGAATCTTGATGCACCTCATGATTTGTATAGACCCTCAAAATCAGCCAGAAAGATAGATCTATAAGCATTGGATCATTTCCAACAGATAGGGACAAGAGCAGATAAAGAAGTAACCGAGGTAATGGAAATATGTTCAGGGATTCACAAAGTTGCCCAGGAACTAATAAGGAATGGTCATCTCACAAGATTAGATGAACTTGGGAAGAATTTGGTCACAAATGAATTGGTGAATGCAGTCCAAGACAACATTGGTCGAAGGAAACAAATTGTTGAAGTGACAACCTTTGTCTCCACCGATCTCATTGACCAACATCTACTACATCCAGTGAAGATTCACACTATGATACATGCTTTCATGAAAAAATTAGAAAAGGATATGAGCGCCCTTGATGACAACATCGCCATGAATGACGCAACATTATAACAACTAGCATACAGAAGAATCGAGTCACTATATAACCAATTAGAAGTTTGGATAACTTATCTCCAAAGCAAAAGTTCATAGGGAAAGGAGAAAACAACTAGTTTTCTCTTGTCCTTTTCCTAACCACTTCAAATTTCATCCTTTCTGCCACTTGTCATTATGAGAGAGAATATGAATAGTTTTGTAACTACCTCTTCAAGAAGAATGTGAAAGGACACATAGGAGTTACTAGCCTTTTGTATAAAATAGAGTAGAAACTCATCAGAAAGGACTTTTGGATTTTCAAGCATTGTATAGACCCAAGAATTGTTTCGAGAACATATACTTTGGTAATTAATATTGAGAAGCCTTCAGGGCCAACATATTATAGAAGGAATTATGTGTAGAAATGGATCGGAGCTTTGAACTACTTCAAGTGAAAATAATTGGTGTTTCTATGGACTGTAAGAATGCTTGTTTGTTGTAGACTAATTTTTATACAATCTTTGTCATTCTGCAGTTATTGATATTTCTTTGAATATTTCAATGCCTTGAGATTTGTGAGTTATAACAATATGCATTGTTGTGATATGGATTAATTTGATTATATACATATATATGCATTTTTCTCCAATCCTCCTCTTTTGTTGCAGCTAACTGTATAAAAGTTGTGTAAGGTTTTGGTTGCATTATAACTCATCGGTTACTCTAGTGTGCTCCTAGATAGGATAGGTTAGCATATATTAGTAATAGAGTAGTTGCCTTTACATACATGGTATTCATATACATCTTTGCATTGCATTCTCACTATCCACCCACCTCATCGATACACTGGATTGTAATCGATATGAAAACCAAAAGACAACAATAAATGGTAGTCGGGCCAAATTCTAGATGGGACTCCTAATCTAAATAGTGTATAGTCTAATTGGGACCATATACCAAGGAGTACCCCTTGTTGTTATCGAGCGAAGTGTTGGCACATGGGCAAACCCAAGGTTCAACGCTCAGGAGTGCACCAACAAAACCTTAACTACCGATCCTTTCGGCAACAACTGCGAAGCAGATGAAGTCTCACCCGAGGTAGAGGTAGGGGTGGTTGCAGGACTCTAGTGTCTCCAACCTTAGTTGGGACACAAATATGTGATTACAATATTCTATCAAAGCACTTAGCAGTTGCAGTTCATCAATATTTAACTAGTATCTACTTCACAGTTAAAACCCTAATCATAGAGCATTGCAGTATTCACCCAGATCTAGTATATTCAAGCACTAAGCACATTCACATAGGTCAGATATAACATTCATCCATATTATTAAGCACAAAGCATCACAGATCTATCTATAATTCATATTACATCAAAGCACTAAGCAAGTAAACACATAGCACATCAATACATCACACAAAGCATAGCAACACAAGATATACGTGGTTCACCCGCAGCTTAGGGCTACGTCCACCAACTCTTCTTCTCTTTTATTGTCTTCTTTCAGTCTTCTTACATGCACAGAGCCACAAAATCCTACTTCACATAGGACAAGAGATATGTGCGCACCTTGCCAGATCCTCCTTCCTCGAGCTAGGTTACAACACAAAGTTTCTACTCAATCTCTTACAGTCACTTGCACTTAGCCTTGCAAGTCTCACACATCATGTACAAAGCATGTACAACTATCACTTGCACTTATCACTTCATCACACGTATGCCTATATCCTCTTCTCTTACATCGCCTAGACATCTATTTATACATTACAAAATGGGCCTAAACATGGGTAAACCCATGGGTCGACATCCCCATACCCATTACATATGCCCAAAACCCAAAAAACACTAAACAAGGGGCCGATATCCCACGATCTCTGCTTCGACTTGCGCTCTGCCTTCGAAAGCCTGTCGAAGTCCCAAAATAGGTCAAACATGACCAAGGATCCTTAAAACTTGGTTAAGGGCCAACAGGCCCCCAACACTCACCTGTGACTCGTCCTGAGTCACTTTGGTTTGGGTAGCTCTGCTTCAAAATCCTCGAGCTTGGCTCGAGCTGCTTCAACTTGTTACTACACCAAGGCCTACTACTCAACAAACTCTTGGATAACTACTTCGTTGAAAGGTCCCTCTAAGCGTTGTTCGACTACAACGATGACTTGTTCCAGCTCTGCTCCTCGGCCTTCAATCTCCTCAAACAGTTGGCACGCTTCGTCCTGGACTGGTTGGAGCATATGAGTCACTTCCATGACTTTTCTCTGTATGGTGTGGACTTGCTATTGAGCAGTGCGTTGTTCCTGGGATCACTTCATCCTTTCAACTACTGACAAGAGCTTCAACTGCACATGTACTATTGTTGCTTGTTGCATTGCCTCCTAAAGTTGTGACTCCAGTGCCTTTAGTTCAGGGTCTTCAGTAAGTCGCTCATAGGTTTGTGCACTTTTACTGCTAATATGTTTACATTATAGAGCAAATGCTCTGATCCGCTCAACTGCTCTTCGGACAATGTCTTCTCTTTGATATCGCACGTCTGGCGGGGTACTTGGCACCGTCCGTAGCTCTAGGTCTGCAATTCTCTGTTGAAGCTACTAGATAGCTTCTGCAAGTTGCGCTACTTGCTGCTTTACTGGTTCTTCTGCCTTTTTCTCTGAGCCTGTCACAGAGTGAAGTACTCTGTTGACTGCTTCTTTGACTATGAGTTGCTCTGCGAGAAACTTCTCTCTCTCTCTTGTTTGACCTGCACTCTCTCCTCTTTGAACTTGGTGTGGATGTCATCTTTCTCTTGTTGTGCAACTCAGCGTTGCTCTACCATTTCCTCTTGTGCTTTCTTTAGGGCCACTGTAGCCCGTTCTTTCTCTTCTTGTGCTCGGTAAAGGTGAGCTTCGGTCGCGTCAGCTATTCGGTGGAGTTGTGCAGGCTCATCTCCCAACTCTAGTTCTTTTGATGGAGGGGGCATAGTGGATACTGCACTGATGGATTGAAGGCCTGTCGTACCCCTATGAGTTATGTCTCAATCCTATCATACATGGATTCTTGCTTGGCTTCGATGTTTTGCATAATATCCTGCGAGGCATCTAATATGGTTGCGATGATGAATTTGAAGTCATCGAGCATGAGCACAGTCTACAACTTAGTCCTGGTGGCTTTGGATTTCTTTTGTGAGGTAGGTTTCATGGGGGAAACCTTCCTTTTATTAGAGGGATCAACCTCATCCACGGGATCCCTAGGCGGTGTTACTTCACCTTGCTTATGTTGATCATCTTTTCCATTAGTCTCTTCTTTATCTACTTTGTCATCACCTCCTCGTCCCAGTGATTCTGAAGCGGTTTCTTTGGATGCGCTACTCAGGTTTTGTACCTCTTCGGTCTTCTTCCTTCTACTAGTTCCAGGTGTGTCGTGTAATTCGTGAGTGGCCTCTAAGTTGCCAATTAGTTCAGGATCAGACATTTCAGCGGGTTTAGCATGGATAAGGAGCTCTGCAGACCAGTCCTTGGTTATCTCCTCGAGGTCCTCCTCTATGAGCTTATAGTATGATTGAAGCTCTTATTTATGCTCGTCTGCACGCGCAGTGATATAAATAAAGTGTCGATCTGTGTGGAACTTCATGAGGGGTCTGAACCGGTGCAGGGTGTTCGACATCATACGAGGGACAACTCCAATAGCCCTCTTCAACTAGAGATAGTATGTGTGAGATAATGCGTTTGACTGCCACTGTTTTCCCATATCACTCGAGTACTAGATCGTGGTGAAATTCGTAGTGAGTGGCTCAAATGGCGTAATGTCCAAAAAGGTCACACCTTCCGGCATCTCGCATGCAGTAAATGCTATGAGGATCAACAACCAACTAAAATGAAACTCATAGCCCTGATCCTAAGCTTCGCGAAAATCCAATTCAAGATGGTTGACTAAGTACTTCGCCCGGTTCATTTGGAGTCCTTCTACACATTTTCCGACGAGGTCAACAACGAACCTTGTGACCTGCGTAGGTATGTTCTTTCTCACCAGCTTTCCTGCGATCAACTGGAAGGCCAGGCGTACTGCGCCATTCTGGATGGAAGCTACCTTGTAGCCTCACGTCCCCTTTTCTACATCACCATATGTGTCTTTAATCCTTTGTGCCAATGCGCGATCTGCATCCTTCCCTGGGTAGAAGTCCTCTGGGTCGGGTCCCTGCATGCTCAATCCAGTGATCCTATGGATCAACATCGAATCGACTGTGATGCGTCTATCTAGCCATAGATAGTCATCGTGGTAACATGATAGCAGGATCTTAACACACGCGTTAAACTCCCAGTGCCTTCCAAAATGTGGAATCTTCATCACATTCAGGATGGTGGACTACGCGAGGTTCATAGTACATGGTTGGGGGATTATTTTTGAGTTCTTCCCCTTCGTCCTAGTCAAGTATCTGTGAGGGGCGAGCATACTGTGGTTCTTACGGTCCCCTAGGTTGAATTCGTTGGATTTCAATGTCGTGATCTTATCCTATTGCGTTCTAACTACATGTATCCCCTTCGGGAGGTACACAGTAACCAAGGTATAATCAAAATCCCTCGAGACGTTGTCATGACTCACAACGCTAGCCAAAGGTGGGATGTAGTTGGGCAGGATAGTTGGGATTAACTTCACGTTCGCCAAGTCATATCGATTCTTAGTTCTCTTCTCTACTGCAGCTCGGGATGGTCCGGATCCGCGAGCAGTCGATGGGGAGGCTTGTACTTCTCGCGTCGATGAGGCCTGAATTCCTACGGACATTACTTTCTCGACCATTATATCGATTAGAACTTCTTCTACACACTTTTCAGTTGCGCTGAGTTCATCCGACATACACGCTCAATATCGGATAACTCAGATTGATGAATGGGTGCTCAAAGAAATATAATAGGTGTCGATCTCAGTAAACACATCACGATAGCAATGAGTTGTCTTGAATACAATTCACAAAAGTGTTCTCAGTGCAACAATCGATGGAATAAGTAGACAATGATGTAACGGGTCTTCTCTAAAGGACAAGAGGCCTTCATCAATGCGGTTTTGTTCGTTGCGGCGTAGTCCCAACGGTCTAATGGTGAGCTTTGTGGTCATAACTCTTGTTCTAACAGTTTCGGGGCGTCGGTCTAACGATCATAATGCCTTCAATGGTTATATTTCTTCGCCATGGCAAAGTGCCATGTTGCGTTGTTCTGATATCCCGAAAAAGTTCCAGTTTTGCAAATCTTCCTTCTGTGAAGTCCCCTCTAGAACATTCTGCAACTTTGCTCTCTTCTTACTAAGCTTTCTAGCCTTCTTCCTTGTGATCTTTGTCTCAATATTTCTCTTCCATTCTAATTCTTACCTTCTTTTAGCATAGTAACTTCGCGCTGTCGAGATTCTTTCATAGGGTTCAAGGGCAATACTTCTTCTCTATCTGGGGTAGGTGCTCCACTCTTCTATGAGTCTTCTTGTGTTATTTCAACTTCGACATCCAATTTTTTGGTTCTAAATAGCTTCGATATGTTCTCTTGTTCTTCAATCAAGTGCGCTATCCTCCTAGTCATGAAATCTTTTAGTTATTTCTTCTTATGTTCTAGGGCTTCCTCTTCTTTTCTTCTGGTCTGATCCTTCTCAATCCAGGTTTTTCCTAGTAACATAGCAAATGGGGTGTCGTTCTCAATAAATTTAACAACCTCGAAATCTTCCTCTGTCGAAGTTCCATGAGCACTAATAGATATCTGGGTGAGTCTTCCACATAGGGTTATCAACTTTCCTCTAAATAATCTTATTCCTCCCAATGAAGGAATCATAACACGTTTTCCTAAAATTTCCCAAGATCTTTTTGTCATGATATTCACCTGTGTTTCTTCATCCAAAACACAGTCAATGTCAAAGTCTCCTATTCTTGTTTCTATGCATTCTTTTTCTTTGAAGATCTCTGATAAGTTGATATTTCTGTGATTCTTCAAGGTTTCTTTCATTTGTAGCAATACATTCTCTGATTCTTTCTGGGGTTCTGCCACAGTCTTAGTTTCTTGATCTTCCTCGGGGTTTTCTTGCCTCATATTCATTATTTCAACCTTAGCAATCATTCTAGGGCAATCCAAAACTTCATGGCCCATAGCTTTACAACAAAGACAACTAGGTCTTCTACCAAGGCATTCCTTAGCAAGATGTCTTGGTCTTCTGCAATTATAACAAAGGGTTAACCCTCTTTTTCTTTTAAATGATCCCCATCTTTTCCTATATTGCGCACTAGGGTCATAGTAGCTAACCTGAAAAAAAATCTTTCTATGATCATGCATCCATTTGTTAGTCCAAACATTCTCTCTATGCATAGGAATAACGTATCTTTCACTATTCTTATTAGATCTACTCATATCAAACCTTCTTTCTTCTAGTTGCGCCCTAGTTTTTAAGCTAGGACAAAATTTATCAAACATACCTAGGTCCATACTCTTGAAACAAAAATTTCCACTTATCTTACCTTTTCAATCAAAATTTTTCACTATCTTACCTCTTTTCTTTAGATCTGACTTCTCTTCTTAGCACAGAGCTTTACAGGTCAAGTTGAATACTGCGCACTAGGGCAACATATCTACGCACAAAGATTTCTCTTTTCTTCAATTCCCATCAATCACAGTTTCAGGTCCCGGCAACGAAACCATTTGTTGGCACAAGGGCAGAACCAGGGTTCAACGCTCAAGAGCACACCAACAAAACCCTAACTACCGACCCTTTCGGCAACACCTGCGAAGCAGATGAAGTCTCACCGGAGGTAGAGGTAAGGGTGGTTGCAGGACTCCAGTGTCTGCAACCTTAGCTGGGACACAGATATGTGATTACAATATTCTATCAAAGCACTTAGCAGTTACAGTTCATCAGTATTTAAACAGTATCTACTTCGTAGTTAAAACCCTAATCACATAGCATCGCAGTATTCACCCAGATCTAGTATATTCAAGCACTAAGCACATTCACATAGGTCAGATCTAGCATTCATCCATATTATTAAGCACAAAGCATCACAAATCTATCTATCATTCATCTTACATCAAAGCACTAAGCAAGTAAACACATAGGACATCAATACATCACACAAAGCATAGCAACACAGGATATACGTGGTTCACCCCCAGCCTGGTGCTACGTCCACCAACTCTTCTTCTATTTTATTGTCTTCTATAAGTCTCCTTACATGCACAGAGCCACAAAATCCCACTCTGCATAGGACAAGAGATCTGCGTGCACCTCGCAAGATCCTCCTTCCTCAAGCTAGGTTACAACACAACGCTTCTAATCAATCTCTTACAGTCACTTGCACTTAGCCTTGCAAGTCTCACACAACATGTACAAAGCATGTACAACTATCACTTGCACTTAACACTTCATCACACAGATGCTTATATCGTCTCCTCTTACATCGCCTAGACATCTATTTATACATTACAAAATGGGCCTAAACATGGGTAAACCCATGGGCCGACATCCGCATACCTGTTACATAAGCCCAAAACCCAAAAATCCCTAAACAAGGGGCCGATATCCCGCGATCTCCACTTCGAATTGCGCTCCGCCTTTGATAGCCTGTCAAAGTTCCAAAATAGGTCAAACATGACCAAGGATCCTCAAAACTTGGTCAAGGGCCAACACGAAGTTGAACCCCTCAACATAATGTAAACATGTTCATACTCTTATTCATGTTGGCTTAAATTTATTTGTAGAACAATTCCTTGATACATAAGAGGATGTTGACATGCCTCATGTTCATTATGAAAGTGTTATGGGAATTTTAATGTATGCTTTGTTCAATACCACATTGGGTATTTCCCATGCAATGGGATTTCCAAGTATATATATGCCTAACCGAGTGAAGGAGCATTGCACTATTGTAAAGAGAGTTTTCGGATATTTGTGTGGCACTTCAGATTATCTAATATGCTACCAAAGAAGACCTAGACCAAACATAGTAGAATGTACAAGCTTTGATTGATTCAATATCAGGTTGAGATCTTGATCATTGAAGAACTACAAGTGGTTATGTGTTTAACCTATTTCGAGGAGCAATGCATTGGATGAGCATGATGTATGTTGTAATTGCATTCTCAATTACAAAAGTTGAGCACTTGGAAGCCACATATGTGAGTAAGGAAGTTGTATGGCTATAGAGATTGTGTTTAGATGTTGTTTTGCAACAAAAAAGTTGTAAGGATAGATATAGACAAAGTGCAATATTTTGAGCATGGAACCCTTCTTATCATGTTAAGATGAAGTACATTGATGTGTAGTATCGTTTTGTTAGAGACATGAAGACAACATAGTGTTATTGGAGAAGGTCGATATCACGAAGAATGTTGCAAACTCATTGACAAAATATGTAAGTAGTGAGAAGTTATCTTGGCATAAGAAATAATTGAGCACCCTTACTTTGAGCAATTTTATATATGCATCCCCCCCAATGCAAAGTATTCAACGAGCAGGTTTTGGGTGGTTTTCAGGCCATGGTTTTATACCCATTGTATTTTGATACTGCTTAGGAGATTAGGGTTGAATGACGTTGTGGAATACCTCTATACTGTATTGTGCTCTAATTTGTTAATACAAGAAGAAAGAAGTGCAACTTGGTTTATGGTTGGTTTTCCTAGTTTAATGTTTCCAAAGTAAAACTCTCATGTATTGTTAATGTGTTATTTTTCTTTCTGCTTTTATTAAGAATCCAATAGCATTGTTTCCCTTACATAGGTTTGTTGGTTACTATTTTTCTACATGGTAACCTTCATTAATTCATGTTGCCTTTCTAACGCAACCACATGTATTATGCACATAGCCTCATGTACGCCATAGGGCCCTTGTCCGATGTATCAACCTCATCTAACCAGGCTACAATTGGTTTCTAATTCCTCTTACGAGGTCAAGGGAAAACACCTCTTGCAGGGTTCAAGTGGCAACACTGTAGGCAGACTTGTTATCACTAATGGGTAGGTTTTGGGGCAATGCCCCAAAAATTAACAATGATTGGCATAAACAACATTACACATGCCAAGTTTTGAATCTCGCACCCATACACTTCAACGACTTGTACATGCACACTTCAACATCTCATGCACATTAATAACTAGTGATGTCAACTGCCATGACCATTATGAAAGCCCAATGCATGCATGGCAATAGTAGCACACGACAAACCAAGATGGTGAACAATCATCAAGAGTTATAGATTGAAGTGCCTTCAACAAGTGAATACCGATCTTGTGACTAAAATGTACTCCTATGTATACTATATGTGATAGTGCATAAAATAACATTACACATGCCAAGTTTTGAAGCTCGCACCCATACACTTCAACAACTTGTGCATGCACACTTCAATAGCTCGTGCATGCACACTTCAACATCTCATGCACATTGATAACTAGGGATGTCAATTGCCATGACCATTATGGAAGCCCAATGCATGCATGCAAATAGTAACACACGACAGACCAAGATGACGAACAATCATCAAGAGTTATAGATTGAAGTGCCTTCAATAAGTGAATATTGATCTTGTGACTAAAATGTACTTCTATGTATACTATGTGTGATAGTGCATAAAACATGAATAGTTAGTCATTCTCTTTTCTCTCTCATGCGTTCTTTCACATAGCATTGCATAGCCTTGGGAAAACCCCCAAGTACTTCCCCTCATTTCGAGGATGATCTCTAGGGTAAACCCTAAAATCTTCAAGGCACAAGGTCGATCAACAACACAGTTCGAAGCCATTACAATAATATACTCATTAAGAGTTCAACATGTCACTTGCAAGAATTGAACCTAGGTGGAGAAGATAACAATTATTCCTTCCAACCACTTGAACTAAACCCAATTGACTAAATTTTTGTTCATACTTCTACAACCAATTTATTTAAATTATCCTCTAATTTTTATTATGGTATCATATCATATTTATTATTATCACCACATATGCATTATAAAACCCTAGATTATAAATTGACCAAATCAATAAAATCTTAAATTATAACTTAACCAAACTTTACGAATTTTATGTCCAACATTATTTAAAAAAAATCTTAACCGATTTATGGAACCCCATACCGATGATAGCCATAAGGATCAACATTCTCAAACAAACCTAATATCAAGGAATAGTCTAAATTCAATTAAGTAATGATAGCCCGCCAAGTTTTAAGTTAGTCCGGTACTCACGGCTATAAAGCGAAATTTGAATTTGAATTTTGACTTGAAAATAGTAAAGCCGTTGGAGTCGCCATTAATGCATTATCTCCATATAACCATCAGGGCACGGACTGTAGCACTGAACCATCAGTGGATTTCATTCCTGGGATAGTCCCTGGGTAAGCTTTTATTCTTTGAATGATTGAACTGATATTGCTTTCAGGCTTGTTTGCGCTGCACTCCTGACATTTTCTGATACATCTCATTGACAATTTGCTTGTAGCTGTTTGGGTTCCTGCTTGTGTTCAGCAATGGAGTTGGCCATCAGATACCAGCATACATTCATACCTGGATTTGAGAGACCAGAAGAGAGGAGGTTTATGCATTACTCCAATATCGAGGGTATTTTATTAGTTGGGGAAGGAGATTTTTCATTTTCTTCTGTTCTGGCAAAGGCATTTGGGTTTGCATTCAACATGGTTGCCACCTCTTTGGACAGCAGAGGTCTTAATTTTTTTTCTCTTATAGAACCCAATTGAATTTTACTGCTCGTTTCTTAGTTCATTTGGGGTTTTGATAGATTCTAAACCCTAAAATCTATACCTTTCATTATGTCGGTCGTTCAGTTCTTCTATGTGTGTTTTTGATGCAGAAAAACTGTTGAGATCTTATCAAACTGCTGGGCAAAACCTCTGCGATTTGGAGAGGCTTGGAGCAGTTATATTGCATGGTGTTGATGCAACTACTATGGATAATCTTGGAGCGTTCAGAGATAGGATGTTTGATAAGATAGTCTATAATTTTCCTCATGCAGGGTTTTTGGGAAGCGAGGATGACAAACCCGTTATCAAGTAAGATGTTAAAACCCTAAACCATAGGCTTCTGTTAAACACTTTTCAAAGAA
>ML779259.1:588758-635397 GCA_009831015.1 Picea engelmannii
GGTTACTTTATTGAGTTGTTTATAATCTATACACGGTCTAAGGGTGCCATCCTTCTTTTTCACAAACAGGACTGGTGCTCCCCATGGGGACACGCTGGGTCGAATATAACCCTTATCCATCATTTATTTCAATTGCAATTTGAGTTCAACTAACTCAGGTGTGTTCATCTGGTAGGGTGTCTTAGACACCGGCACCGCTCCTGGTGCGAGCTCTATCGAGAAGTCAATGTCTCTTCTCGGAGATAGACCCAGTACCTCTTCCGGAAACACATCTATGTATTCTCTTAGGATAGGGTGATCATCAGGGCTTGGTTTATCACCTTTGATTGGTTTCAACACCTGTATTGCATATAGGGGACATCCTTTTTGGCAATACTTTCTCATTTGCAGGGCTAATATTTGCTTCACCGAGACAGGTTTTTGGATCCCTTGAAGGGTTATCCTTTTTCCTTCTTTGCTCACACATTCTAAGGTTTTATGGTAACAGTCCAGTCTGGCTTTATGGGCGGCTAGCCAGTCCATACCAATCAATAGATCATATGATCCCAGGGGTAATATGTTAAGGGTTTCTTGGGTGGGGAATTCACCCAACATCAATTGGCAAGCTGGTATGGCCTCTGCTACTCTTCTTTTAGTGCCAGTAGCTAACTGTACTAACCATGGCTTGGTGTTCTTGTGAGGCTGTAGTTTACACTTATCAACATCTTTAGGGGCTATATAACTCAAATTTGAACCAAGGTAAATCAAAACAGACACCAGATGGTTGAAAATCATACCTTCTATTTCCACCACTGAAGCTTAGTGGTCAGCTTGGTTATTATCCAATGCTGCATAAATCTGCGACACACTCCTTGCCACATCATTAACTGTGGTAGCTTCCTAAATGTTATAAACTTTCCAACTATTCTGTTGTTGGTGTGGACAGTCTCTCAGAAGATGCTCTTCTCCGTAACCCCAACATTTCAAAGGCTCTCTCTTTGGATTACCAGTCTTTACTGGTATAGGTCCAGAAGTTTTATTTCCGTCCGATGAGGGAAAGTTCTGCTAGAGTACACTCCGGGATGGAAAGTTCATTCTGGGGTTCTTCTTGTAGTTCTTAAATCCTGAGGATTTGATCCCCTTTTTCTGAAATCTCAAACCACTCTTTTGTTTCCAGTCTCCACGAGACTCTGCTCGATGTCCATATTGTTCATGACAATATGTTGTCTTTTGAATAGTGTCTTCTAAGGTCTTTGGCTCATCAAATTCAATTATGTTCCGGTATTCCTTGGGTAGCCCACTGATGAAGCGTTTCACCTTCACCTTCTCTGCTTTGATGTAGGGTACATATCTCAATAAGTCAAGGAATTTGCTGACATATTCCTCTATAGTGAGTTGTCCTAGTTTGAGTTCATAAAACTCTTTAGCCTTCTCATCGAAATATTTTTCCAACAAATACTTCTTCCGAAAGTATTTCTCAAACTGTTTCCAGGACAGGTCCTCCTCGCGGACCCCTTTCACATTCTTAAGATCTTCCCACCAAATGGAAGCTTTTCCGTTTAGATTGAAAGTGGCCACTCAGGCCTTCAAATTCTTTGAAAAATCATGGACTCTGAAATATTTCTTCAGTCCAAGTAGCCAGGCCTCGGCTTCCTCTCCCTTCTTTATCTCATCGTCGAAGGAGGGAGGTTTGGCCTTTCTGAATTCCTCAAATTTATGACCCTTGGAAGTCTTTTGCTTCTTCTGTTTTCTTCGAGAATAGGAACCGGTCCTGCTGTTGGAAGAGCCTTCTGAATTGCCAGCTTCCTTCTCAGAGGAATCATTTGGCATTGGTCCTTTACCTCTGGGGTGGACCTTCCTTGAGGTGCTCCTCTTAGTATGGCCATTGATATGACCATGTTTTTGCATCTCGAGTTCATGCTACATTTGTTGCTATAGGTCGGATAAGCTCTGCAGTAAAGCTGCATTAATTTTAGTTTACTTTTCTTGTTCTTTCATTATCCTTTCATTGTCGTCCTTGCAGCTTTGCAATTCAACCATGAGACTCCTCACAGTCTCAACTAGATTTGGAGGGGTTCCTATTGCTCTTCTTTCGTTGGACTCTTCATCTCTATTGTGGGAGCCTTCTCCCATCTCTTGGTGAGTCACCATTCTCTGCGTCTGTAAATTCCTGCGGCTGATCGTCCGCTTGGGTGAAAATTCAAACGTTGGTTATTAGTCAAGAGTTAGATACATTTTTATAACCTGCGCATAAATTCATAACTCTTTAACATGCATACACAGTCGGGTTCTCGTTTCCAAGTTTTGATCATGGATAAGAGAGTTAAGTTAGGGGGTTACTCCTCTTAGGAGTGCTTCGAACGGAGCTTATGTGCAACTCGTTCATGAGCTCAATCAGGCCGAGTGTTTTCACCATGCTCTGATACCACTTTGTAACACACCCACTACCATAATCAAATTTTCGTTGATTTCTGCAGAATCAGAGCCCTCGAAATATCTACGGAGGCCTAGCGTAAGCTAGCTCTTTCTCTCTCTTTGCTCTCATGTGATCACGGGTCATGATCACAGGTCAAATAATCATGGAGCCTCTTTTTATTTCGCACCTCAATGCTACAGGGATGTCGAATCGTTCGACTCTGCAACCACCGAACCCCGGCAGGGTTAGTGACTGGCCAATAGGGACGAATCCCTACAGGGTTAGCAAATGGCCATTAAGAACGGCCCTGTCACACGGTTGAGTGGAGTACAAGTGGAGAGAGGGGAAACACGACACGGTGGGCGACGTGACAGGAGACGGGTCCCACTTCACACGCCACACCATTCCGGACCCCCCCCCCCCATTAAAGGCAGAATGGCAAGGGGGCTCCGGAATGAAGCCTCAGCCGTAGATCTGGGCGGGTGGACTTTGGTCATCCAGATTTGCTCGCCACTTACCCTAAAGTGCATTCGCACCCCAGCTTAAAGTTGACATCTCTTCCTCACATCTGACGGTCGTTATAGACCCTGAGATCCTCCGAAAGAATCTCGTCCGTTCATCGGGACTTAACCACATGCTAACATCTCGATATTTATAAGTCTGGATTTCAGGGTTTGAGAGCACGAGGGAACATGCCCTTCGATATCCCGAGTGGCAAAACGCCGAAGTGCCAAACAAGGCTAAATCGGTGATTAGCCCCTTTGGTTATGCCTTGGTCAATATGACCCCTTCCCACATGACCACACTCTTTCTTCCGTCGGGATTTATCAAGGCGAGAGCCCGATCTCTTGTCAACAGAACTCCCAAATTCTCGATTCCTGATTTCCCGAAATGGAAAATCTCTCGACACGTAGCCTTCCGAAATTGGTCGATCTACGACTACGTCGAGGTTTCCACCCTGGAACATCCCGATCTCTTGTCAACGGAACTCCCGAGTTCCCGATTCCCGATTTCCCGAAATGGAAAATCTCAGACACGTGGCCTCCTTTAATCCGACGACACGAATCTACTTCGGGGTTTCTACCATGGAATGCCCTGATCTTTTGTCACCAGAACTCCCGAGTTCCCAATTCTCGATCTCCCAAAATGGAAAATCTCACAACACGTGGCCTCCTTTAATCGGACGGTCCAGATCTATTTCAGGGATTTCGCCCTTATTCACTGGGGGTTTAACCCTCGGGTATCTCCTGATAGATCCAATGGTTGTCGGGTTTTCCAGCCGATATCTGACGGCTCAGACAGGTTCCTAACTTGTGCATTCTCCCATGACTTCCTGGACGTGGAAAAATCAACCGTCCAGATGTTCTCATGGACCTTGGGGATCTACGATCCCGATCTCCTCGCTACCCACAAAGACACAGAAAGACAAAGTGGTAAGGCATTTAACCCCCTACTTTCTCCTACCAATCTAACGGTCATGGGTGACCACAGATTTCCCGATGAGATCTCGTCCATCGATCAACACCTATTCAGGGTTAAGGCGCTTAACACTCCAGTTTCTTCTTCCGATCTAACGGCTGTGAATGACCACCGATCTCCCGATGGGATCTCGTCCATTGATTCGATACTTATCAGGGATTTCTTAAGGCCTTGCACCTTCACGTCCTTTTTCCAGGTTCTTGATGGTCTTTTCGAGAAGGGTATCTCTATGGGGAGGTTTACCCAGGGTACTATCTGAGGCAGATAAGGGTATCTCTCTTCTGAGAACCAAGCATGAAGTCTGAATTAGATCAGTATGCATATAAATAACGATTTATGAGAACATAAACCATACATAGTCTTTCCATATAAACATACAACTATCAGTACTGATCAAGACACCATACAGACATTATTATAATGAAATCATTCACAATTTCATAGCTTATGATCATAAATGTCAGCATACATATATTTCAAGATGCCAAGGAAAAACACTTATCAGAAAGTAACACTAGGGGTTATGCAACTTTTGAGAGGGGTGCTCCTTTCCACCCAACCGTAGGCTCAGCGACTCCCAGTGGATTTACCACTAGCCACCCCTGAGCGAAGGTTACTCTCCTTCCTCTCTACTATCACTCACTCTGCATATCGCTAGAGTTCTCTTTCTCCCCTCTCGTCTGCCCCCCAATCGCTTCTCCCCCACGCCTTATCCTCTTGCGAGGTTGCATGTGGCATGATTTCCCTCGCGCTGGTCAGGCCTGAAGGCTCTACGGATGGGCGGTTCACCTCCCCATCCCTTATTAACTCCTGAGGAGCCATCCACCTACCAGCCAAGGTCTTTCATTTCAAATTCCGAGGCAACTCTCTTTTTACATTTGGTGATGAGATTTTCTTCTCCAGTTAAGAATAAGTCATCCACATATAGCAGTAAGATTACTGGCTCATTGTTCACTATTTTGAAGTAGAGGTTAGAGTCTGCTTTACTCTTGGTAAAGCCTAAGCTTGTCAAGAAACTGTCTATACAGCCATACCAAGCTCTAGGAGCTTGCTTCAATCCATATAAGGCTTTCTTCAATCTGCAGATATGAGACTTCATGTCTTCAACCTCAAATCCTTGAGGTTGATCTATATACACTTCCTCTTCGATGACACCGTTTAAGAAAGTTGTCTTCACGTCCATCTGGTGCAGCTTCCACTTCATCTTAGTTGCAAGAGCTATGATGGTTCTGATCGAAGTGTATCTAGCCACAAGAGCGAATGTATCTTCATAGTCAATGCCTTCCTTCTGGGAAAATCCACGAGCAACAAATCTTGCTTTATACTTCTCAATACTTCCATCAGCAACTTGTTTTATTTTTAAGAGCCATCTGGAGGATACCACATCTTTATTCTTCAGTCTGGGAACTATTTCCCATACTTTGTTCTTTATTATGGATTGGTATTCCTCTGTCATGGCATCTACCCATTCTTTCCTCTGAATGGCTTCTTCAAATCAGGTAGGCTCCTCTTCTAGGAGATCACACATCAAAGCCGTATAACTGGAGAATGGCTTTGGTCTTTTCACCTGTCTCATAGTTCCTTGGGGAACACCGTACTTCTCTCCATGTTGAATAAGCTCTCAAGCCCAAGCTAGCTTTATTTTATGGAGGATCGCCATCTGAGGAGGTTCTTGCACTTCTACTGTATCATGGTCTTCTAGAAGTTCCTCATCAGGGGAAGTTACAACTTCCCTCACTGGTTCTGCAGCTCTAGGAACCTCCCTCATTGCAGTACCGGGGATTACGGGTTCCTCTTCATATACTTCTTCAAGCTGGCATAGTTTAGATTTCTTGAGCGCTGCATCTTCATTAAAGGTCACATCCCTGCTGATCTCAATGTGATGTTGACATGGTATATAGATTCTGAAGGCCTTGGAGACCTCACAGTATCCCACAAATATTCCCTTCTTTCCTGAAGGGTCCAGCTTGTTTCTCTTTTCTTTAGGTATATCAATAAACACTAGACAGCCAAATATTTTGAGATGGATTACCTCTGGCTTCTTTCCGATGAACATCTCTTCCGATGTCTTGAGCCCAAGTGCACTATGGAACAATCGGTTCTGCACATAAACAGTTGTCATTGCTGCTTCTTCCCATAAGCACATAGGAAGATATTGATCATGGATCATAGTCTTCGTAGCTTCCATGATGGTTCTGTTCTTTCATTCAGCTACACCATTTTGTTGGGGATTATAGGGAGTAGTGAGTTCCCTCTTGATCCCAACATCTTTGTATAAGTTCACAAACTCTTTTGAGGTATATTCTCCTCCATTATCTGACCTGAGTATCTT
This sequence comes from Picea engelmannii, assembly GCA_009831015.1. NCBI lineage: Eukaryota > Viridiplantae > Streptophyta > Pinopsida > Pinales > Pinaceae > Picea > Picea engelmannii. The sequence goes on from ML779259.1 coordinate 594,965, forward strand.
AATCTTTCTTTCAGAAAGTTTCTCTATCAAGGATTTGAATTCCTTCAACTTGTTGAACACTTCATCTTTAGTTTCCAAGAAATATATCCAGGTTTTATGAGAGTAATCATCAATGAATGATACATAATATACATACCCACTAATGGAGGATGATGGCATTGAGCCACATACATCTGAATGGATGAGTTCTAGGACTCCTTCTGTCTTGTTGTCCCTCTTCGGAAACGGGTTCTTGATGTTCTTCCCTTGTGCACATCCATTGCATATGCCTTTATGGTCACCTTTGAGTTATGGTAAACCTATGACTGCTTTGCATATGTATGGTAGTGCCTTGTAGTTGATGTGGGCTAACCTTCTATGCCAAAGTTCACATGAGTTTTCGATGGCGTGGGTCATGGCAGCCTCTGAGTGGCCCTTTAGTTTATCTAAGCCATTTTCTTCACTTCCAATGATGATTGCTTCATTTAAGGTTTCTCCTTTAACCCACATAAGAACTTCTCCATCTATAAAGGCAACTCTGAAGCCTTTCTTTTTTAAAGCTGAAATGGAGAGTAGGTTCTTCTTCAAGCCTAGTACATATAGTACGTCCTTCATTTTTAGTGAATTCCCTGAATTTAGTTTATGGTTTGATTCTCCCACTCCCTTGATGGGATATTGGTAATCATCTCCAAGTGTCACTTTCTAAGAAAACTTATTTTTTGAGATACAAGAGAGAATGTTTCTTTGTCCCGTCATGTGCTTAGATGCACCACTATCAATGAGTCAAGTGTCCTCTCCGAGTGTTACAGATCCTGAGAGGGCCGAGATCAAGACATGGTCTTTGATCTGCTCTCTTATCATCTTTGTGGGTGGATTTTCATCTTCGACTACATGGGCATGGAGCCTCTTATGTTTTCTCTTGTATTCTTCTCATCTAGCTAGACAAAAAATTTCAATGTGTCCCATCTTGTCACAAAGATAGCATTGTACAGATGAGTAGTCTCTTTCCTTTTGTTGTCCTTTCTTCTGAAATCTCCTTGGATGAGATTCTTTATGATTGAATTTGTTTGACTGTTGAGGCTATTTATGAGTCTCCTTTTGGAAGTAGGATTTCTTCCTTCCTCCTTTGGTGTGAGTAGCCAGGACTTCATCATCATCTCTTGCTAGTAACGCTTTACGATTCGCTACTCTTGTTTCTTCTTGGGTGCATTCTTCTCATAGACTATCAAACTTCAGTTTCTCCATTCTGGCACATATCGTTTGTATGAAAGAATCCCAAGGTCTTGTGAGACCATTTAGGGCCGTCATTATGAGTTCATCTTCATCTATGGTATCTCCAATAGCTTCTAGTTGTTCTTTGAATTCTGAGATTCTGGAGAAGTATTTCTGAATCATTTCTCCTTTCTACATCCTTGTATTCTTCAGTTGAGGCAAGTAGCTTGGTGTGTTTGGATCTGAGAAAATCCAACTTTTGTTCCTCCAAATTTGATCTGCGGATTTCTGGACTGGTGCTTTTGTTACCTCTAGTACTCTGGTACTTCTGGTACTTCTGGTACTTAGTGAAACTAGGGTTTCACTTTCCGAGAGATCCAGCCACTAAAAAGGTGCGTTGAGAGTGCCAAACTGATCCTTAGGGGAGGGCGCACTTTTCTATATGGTTTTGGGTCTGAAAAGCTTCACCATCAAAAAGTCCTAATTTTCATGTACGACAACAGTGACGTTTTTCACTTGTGAAAGATGTTTCCTTCAGCTTGGCTCTGATACCATGTTAATGTTTAAGCCATTATTATATTTGTTTGCATTTCATTAGATAACAATAGTATAATCCAAGATCACTGAGAAATACACAATCACAAGAGACACAACATTTATCCTGGGAAACCCTCTAGGGGAAGAAAACCCAGCAAAACTTCCTTAATATAGATAATCAATACAATGCCAAGAGATCTCTTAAACTAATACAGAAAGTCCTCTCCCAGATATGCGCCACTCTCTCTCTCCTTCTCCTCTAGCAGCAGATCTGAAACTTGTCTCTCAATGACAAAGTGAGTTGTGTGTCTAAGTGAGGTGCTAGCCTCCTTATTTATATTAGACTGGCACGTGTGAAGTGTCTCTTCACTGGCAAGACCGACTTCTCCCACTGGGTGGTTATAACCACCTTAATTACATTTTGGGGCCTCTTTAATATATGTTGGGGCCGAATTCTTATTCTGCCTATTATAATTAACATTTGACCAATCTGAAAAAAGGGGATTTGGTCCTATTACAATAGCCGACAAGATCAATCCACAATGGGGATTGATCCAATGAATAATATATCAAATAATAATAAGAATACTCTTTGCAGTTACATTATTTCAACACTCCCCCTTAAAAATAAGGGTATTCTTCAGCATCATCATGAGAGAGAGAGGACAACATCATCAATAGCATCAAGTGAGTGAGAGGACAACATCATCAATATCATTTTGGAACACTGACTGGCGTATCTATAAATCATCGAAATTTTTGTTCATCGGCAACATCGCCATTCTCAAAGAATGTCATCATCATCTACATCAATATGTATTAGTATAAAAATTAATACATCATCATCATCACAACACAAGGCTGGCTCATCATAATACTAGATTGGATTTACGTCACAGTTGTCAAGCTGGAAGCTCAGTACTTGTCTCATCTCAATGTCTTGCTTTACGTCACAACACTCAGGTTGGAAGCAAGATACTAGACTGGCTTTACGTCACAGCTATCAAGTTGGAAGCACAGTACTAGTCTTATCTCATCGTCTTTATTTACGTCACAGCACTCAAGCTGGAAGCAAGATACTCGTCTTGCTTTACGTCACAACCATCATGTCGGAAGTAGGATACTAGACTGGCTTTACGTCACAGCTATCCAGTCGGAAGCTCAGTGCTAGTCTCATCACATCATCTTGCTTTACGTCACAACCATCAGGTCGAAAGAAAGGTACACATCTCATCTTGCTTTACGTCTAACAACTAGGTCAGAAGCAAGGAACATCTCATCTTTCTTTACGTCTGACAACTAGGTCAGAAGCAAGGAACATCTCATCTTCCTTTACGTCTGACAACTAGGTCAGAAGAAAGAAACACAGCAACTACTCCCCCTTTCGAGGAAGGTCCTTTCGGACTATGCCAAGCTTATCTCGGAAGTACTCAAACTTCACACGAGATAGGGGCTTGTTCAACACGTCAGCAACATGTTCATCCATGCTAATGTACTGGAGCTTTAAGGCTCCTCTCTGCAACATGTCACGAATGTAATGATAACGGATCTCTATGTGCTTTGACCTGTCATGGAATATAGGATTCTCTGTCATTTTTATGCAGCTCTGGTTATCACATAGAATCAAGGTTTCTCTCATCTCTAAGTCAAATAGGCCGGTCAACAACTTTCAAAGCCATATAGCTTCGTAGCTGGTAGAGCATGCATCAATGTATTATGCTTCCTACTCTGCCACAAGATCATAGCTGATCCCAAACTAAAACAACATCCTGAAGTGTTTTTCCTGTCAGAAACACTTCCTGCCCAATCTGCATCAGTATATCCACTCAATGTGAAATCATGATCTCCATCATAGCTGAGACCATAATCTATTGTACCTTTAAGGTACATCATCACATGTTTTGCAGCCACTAGGTGAACACGTCTAGGTTCTACCAAAAACTGACTCAAGGTGTTCATGACAAAACAAATGTTTGGTCTGGTGTTCGTCAGGTACATCAATGATCTAATAATCTGTCTGTACAATGTGGCATCAATCAATTCTGATGAAGTATCGACCAGCAGCTTCAGCTTCACTTCCATGGGTGTATTCATGGGCTTGCATTCCAACATGTCGAATCTCTTCAAGATTTTGACCGTGTACTCCCCTTGGTTAAGGAAGATCCTCTTATGACTCTGCCATACCTCAAGACCTAATAAATAATGCATGAGGCCAAGGTCTTTCATTTCAAATTTCGAGGCAAGTCTCTTTTTACATTCAATGATGAGATTTTCTTCTCCAGTTAAGAATAAGTCATCCACATATAGCAGTAAGATTATTGGTTCATTATTCATGATTTTGAAGTAGATTTTAGAGTCTTCTTTACTCTTGGTAAATCCTAAGCTCGTCAATAAATTGTCTATACGGCCATACCAATCTCTAGTAGCTTGCTTCAATCCGTATAAGACTTTCTTTAATCTGCAGACATGAGACTTCTTGTCTTCATCCTCAAATCCTTGAGGTTGCTCTATATACACTTCTTCTTCGATGACACCGTTTAGGAAATTTGTCTTCACGTCCATCTGGTGCAACTTCCACTTCATCTTAGTTGCAAGAGCTATGATGGTTTTGATCGAAGTGTATCTGGCCACAGGAGCGAATGTCTCTTCATAGTCAATGCCTTCCTTCTGGGAAAATCCACGAGCGACAAATCTTGCTTTATACTTCTCAATACTTCCATCAATAGCATGTTTTATTTTGAAGAGCCATCTGGAGGATACAACATCTTTATTCTTCGATCTGGGAACTATTTCCCATACTTCATTCTTCATTATGGATTGGTATTCCTATGTCATGGAATCTGGCCATTCTTTCTTCTGAATGGCTTCTTCAAAGAAGGTAGGCTCCTCTTCTAGGAGATCACACATCAAAGCCGTATAACTGTAGAATGGATTTGGTCTTTTCACCTGTCTCGTAGTTTCTTGGGGAACACCGTACTTCTCTCCATCTTGAATAATCTATCTAGCCCAAGCTAGCTTTATTTTATGGAGGATCGTCATCTGAGGAGGTTCTAGCACTTCTACTCTATCATGGTCTTCTAGAAGTTCCTCATCAGGGGAAGTTACGACTTCCCTCACTGGTTCTACAGCTCTGGGAACCTCCCTCATTGCAGTACTGGGGATTACGGGTTCCTCTTCATATACTTCTTCAAGCTGGCATAGTTTAGATTTCTTAAGCGTTGCATCTTCATCAAAGGTCACATCCCTACTGATCTCAATGTGATGTTGACCTGGTATATAGATTCTGAAGGCCTTGGAGACCTCACAGTATCCCACAAATATTCCCTTCTTTCCTGAAGGGTCCAACTTGTTTCTCTTTTCTTTAGGTATATGAATAAACACTGGACAACCAAATATTTTGAGATGGCTTACCTCTAGCTTCTTTCCGGTGAACATCTATTCCGGTGTCTTGAGCCCAAGTGCACTATGGGACAATCGGTTCTGCACATAAACAGTTTCCATTGTTGCTTTTGCCCATAAGCACATAGGAAGATCTTGATCATGGATCATAGTCTTCACAACTTCCAGTATGGTTATGTTCTTTCGTTCAGCTACACCGTTTTGTTGGGGATTATAGGGAGTAGTGAGTTCCCTCTTGATCCCAACATCTTTGCAGAAGTTCATAAACTTTTTTGAGGTATATTCTCCTCCATTATCTGACCTGGGTATCTTAATCTTCTTTTCAAAAAGGTTCCCTATCAAGGCTTTGAATTCCTTGAACTTGCTGAACACTTCATCTTTAGATTTCAAGAAATATATCCAGGTTTTACGAGAGTAATCATCAATGAATGATACATAATATACATACCCGCTAATGGAGGATGATGGCATTGGACCACATACATCTGAATGGATGATTTCTAGGAATCCTTTTGTCTTGTTGTCCCTCTTCGGAAACGGGTTCTTGATGTTCTTCCCTTGTGCACATCCATTGCATATGCCTTTATGGTCACCTTTGAGTTCTGGTAAACCTGTGCCTGCTTTGCATATGTATGGTAGTGCCTTGTAGTTGATGTGGGCTAACCTTCTATGCCAAATTTCACATGAGTTTTCCATGGCGTGGGTCATGGCAGCCTCTGAGTGACCCGTTAGTTTATACAAGCCATTTTCTTCACTTCCAATGATGATTGCTTCATTTAAGGTTTCTCCTTTAGCCCACATAAGAACTTCTCCATCTATAAAGGCAACTCTGAAGCCTTTCTTTTCTAAAGATGAAATGGAGAGTAGGTTCTTCTTCAAGCCTGGTACATATAGTACGTCCTTCATTTTTAGTGAATTCCCTTAATTCAGCTTATGGTTTGATTCTCCCACTCCCTTGATGGGATATTGGTAATCATCTCCAAGTGTCACTTTCTGAGAAAAATTATTTTCTGAGATACAAGAGAGAATGTTTCTTTGTCCCTTCATGTGCTTGGATGCACCACTATCAATGAGCCAAGTGTCCTCTCCGGGTGTTACAAATCCTGAGAGGGTTGAGATCAAGACATCGTCTTTGATCTGCTCTCTTATCATCTTTGCGGGTGGCTCTTCATCTTCGACTACATGGGCATGGAGCCTCTTATGTTTTCTCTTGTATTCTTCTCGTCTAGTTGGACAAAACTTCGCAATGTGTCCCATCTTGTCACATTGATAGCATTGTACATATGAGTAGTCCCTTTCCTTTCGTTGTCCTTTCTTCTAAAATCTCCTTGGATGAGATTCTTTATGATTGAATTTGTCTGACTGTTGAGGCTCTTTATGAGTCTCCTTTTGGAAGTAGGGTTTTCTCCTTCCTCTGGTGTGAGTAGCTAGGGCTTGATCATAATCTCTTGCTAGTAACTCTTCACGATTCGCTACTCTTGTTTATTCTTGGATGCATTCTTCCCAAAGACTATCAAACTTCAGTTTCTCCGTTCTAGCACATATCATTTGGATGAAAGCATCCCAAGGTCTTGTGAGAGCATTTAGGGTCGTCATTATGAGTTTGTCCTCGTATATTGTATCTCCAATAGATTCTAGATGTTCTTTGAATTCTGAGATTCTGGAGAAGTATTCCTGAATTATTTCTCCTTTCTGCACCCTTGTATTGTTCAGTTGAGTTCTTATATTCATCTTTCGGTTTATGTTCTTTCCTTCATATATTCTGGTCAAGGCATCAAACATTTCTTTCAGAGTCTTCTTAGATGACACATAAGGAATCAAGTGGTCTTTGATTGAATCTGCAATGATTCTTTTGGCCCTTATTGTGTCATTTTGATGCTTTGCCTTTTCTGCAACATTGGTGGGTTCCGGTACTTCTTCTTTGATGAATCTTGCTAGGTCATTCTCTTCAAGAATGAGGCCAATCCTATACTTCCAGACACAGAATTTTTCCACTCCTTCTAGCTTGTCAACAAGCTTAACACTTGCAGACATCTTTACTTGGAGCTAGGAAAATGACCGAAAAATGAAAGTGCTTAAAATCAAAATCTGAACTTACTATGAGGTGTGCTTGGCTGAGGCGAGTAGCCTAGTGTATTTGGATCTGAGAAAATCCAACTTTTTCTCCTCCAAATTTGATCTGCAGATTTCTGGACTGGTACCTCTGGTACTCGGGTACTTCTTGTACTTCTGGTACATTGGTTTTCTGGTACTTCTAGTACTTTGTGAAACTAGGGTTTCACTTTCCAAGAGATCCAGCCATTGAAAAGGTGTGTTGAGAGTGCCAAAATGATCCTTAGGGGAGGGCACACTTTTCTAGATGGTTTTGGGGCTGAAAAGCTTCACCATCAAAAAACCCTAATTTTCATGTACGACAACAATGACGTTTTTCACTTGTGAAAGATGTTTCCTTCATCTTGGCTTTGATACCATGTTAATGTTTAAACCATTATTATATTTGTTTTCATTTCATTAGATAACAATAGCATAATCCAAATCACTGAGAAATACACAATCACAAGAGACACAACATTTATCCCGGGAAACCCTCTAAGGGTAGAAAACCCAACACAAATTCCTTAATATAGATAGTGAATACAATGCCAAGAGATCTCTTAAACTAATACAGAAATTCCTCTCCCAGATATGTGCCACTCTCTCTCTCCTTCTTCTCCAGCAGCAGATCTGAAACTTGTCTCTCAATGAGCAAGTGAGTTGTGTGTCTAAGTGAGGCGCTAGCCTCCTTATTTATATTAGACTGGCACGTGTGAAGTGTCTCTTCATTGGCAAGGCCGACTTCTCCCACTAGGTGGTTATAACCACCTTAATTACATTCTAGGGCCTCTTTAATATCCGTTGGGGCCAACTTCTTACTCTGCCTATTATAATTAACATTTGACCAGTCCACAAAAGGGGATTTGGTCCTATTACAATAGCTGACAAGATCAATCCACAATGGGGATTGATCCAATGAATAATATATCAAATAATAATAAGAATACTCTTTGCAGTTACATTATTTCAACAAAAGGCACCTCATAAACCCTCTAGTGAATGCATAACAATATGGTAACTAAGCCAAATCTATTCTAGAATGTATTATTTTTGTCAACTCTTATGTAAACAATTTGTCTAGATTTATTTAGGCACTTCAAGAACGGGGAGAAATGTAAGAAACAAAAAGGTGTTCTCTTATCAAATACTCCCCATCTCCTTGGGAGGGGAGCCATTTAAAAGGATAGAGATAGAGAACCCTTCTAATTTTGTGCTTCTTTATTGTACATGTAAAGCTGCAAACTATGCAAATTAAATGTTTTGATTATAAAAATTATACGACAAATAGAACCACCAACCTTCTTTATATTGTTTAATAGTGTAGAGCATCATTGGAAACCATTAATTAAGGCACTAAAACAAATAAGATCCAAAAATGAAATCCCATTAAATATGAAATGGAATGAAACGAAATCGAGACTTTGATTAGAAATGATCTCATAACTTGTGTGAGCTACTACAAATGTGGGGTAATGCTTTGCGCCAATTCATTTCTCATGATTACAAATAATTTGGGGAAGTGAGAGACTATATCCATTCATCTTAACCCCGGATATACCAAGCACCAAGAGGGATCAAATGAGGTGCTAACCTTTCCTCAAGTTTTGCGCTCTAAAAAAGGATTGCACCTCGAAAGATTTGATCCCTCTCGACAATTGATAAATCTAGGGTTAAGATCGATCTAGGTTGTAAATGGCCAACAATATTATTAAAAATACCTTTACTATAAATATGTTTATCGCTTTTATTTGGAACTTGTGAAAAATTCATAAGCCCACAAATTGCAGGATTGAGTTTGAAATGACACATTCAAGATGTTTTAAAAAACAAATCATCAAGTAATCCCTTGTAAAAGTTGTAATAAATTAGGTTTTCTAATGAAAAAATATAACATTAACATAAATTGTTATTTTCCATGATTAACTCTGTCAACGAAGATATGTAAATGTATGAAACCTTCCGGCAAGATAATAGAAAAACTGGAGCCCTTAAAAGCAAGTGTTTGTTGCATAAATGTATGTTCACCATCCTTTTCGATACGGCAAGTGATCAAATTAGAGAAGTTTCTAGGAGAATATGCCAGAAGACAGAAGTTGCAGTCTAGATGTCGTATAGCTTGTGCCCCGACAAGAAAATTACATCTAGAATGGATATCACGAAAAACATGATGCAAGAATCTAAAATACTAAACACGTTAATACCTAGATGGAAACAGAACAGGCTATGTTCAAAATTGTTGAAATGGTATATTTTGCTATAAGGTTAATTTTGAATGAAAACCGCAAATAATACTGAATAATACTTCATGTTTAGAACTGCAACACAAGTTTTTTATCACTTACATGGAACAGAAACCAAAAATCATTACCCACTCCCATAGGAAATGAAATACCAAGTTGATTTCACTAGAAAGCATGAACATTTTTTGATAAATTGCCACTTTTTGCAACCCATGTTTTTAATCACTTACATGCAACAGAAACAAAAGAACCATTACCCACTCCCATAGGAAATGAAATACCAAGTTGATTTCATTGCAAAGGATGAACAATTTTTTATAATTGCCACATTCTTATCGGCAAAAAGAGTCATATAGTATTGTGTTTTTTCTATGTGGTTGAAAATTTAAGACTATAAAATAAAAAATATTTTGTTCTTTCAACCAAGGAAAAACTAAATCAAATAAATTATAGTGCAATATACAAAAACGAGTGCAGTCTCATTGTCGAAAGACCTAGCCATGTCTACCTAGACTGGTTGTTTAGACCTGGACCCAACCTCCAAAACAAGTTAATTCAGACCTGACCCACCTAGCTCTAATATGAGTCAGCCAAACCCAGCACATCTCACTCAGACTTGGTTGGGTTTGATGGGTCAATGCAGGTCAATTTCACCGAACGAGTTTGATGGTTTCAATCCTAGCCACTGCCTATAAATTCATTATCTAGAATTGATCGCATTTTTGAAACTATAGACCTCATCATTTTATGTTTTTGACATTTTTTCAGTTTGCCATCACCAGAATCAGTAAGATGATATTTATCAAAAATGCAATTTTGGATTTGATAAGATTGTTATTTTTAATACACAAATGGATTTAACACTCAAATTCTTGTACTGCAACCAGATTGTGCAATGTTAAACTTCTGATCTTTGCAATTTCATCAATCCAAAATTATTCTTGGCAGAATTCTCACCAAAAATACATATTCCCCTTCCCATTATTTTGAATGGGAGGAAAGGATCCAATTCATGGTGCATATAGACTATGGAAATATTTATACTTTCTGGAAATCATGTATTTTTCATATATTTCAATTTTCTGAGTCTTTGCTAAGTCACAAGTCAAGTTTGACCCTTAACCATAATTTTTAAACTCGGAACCAGACATTGACTCGGTGACCTATCAACTCGGAATCAGATCGATTTGGACAGGTCTGATTTCAATTACTCTGTTCAATAAAAAATACATTAAATAATTAAATTTTAATGAAAAATATTATTTTAAAGCTTTCAAACCATGATTCCAAACTATTAGAGACAAAATATGCAAAGTTTGTTCATCTATATACCATGTAAGGGTGTATATATCAAAATGGCACCGAGTGCAATACATATCAACAACAAAATACATAATCAGTGAGGCTCTAAATGGCCTCTAGAGTCCATAAAACATGCTACAACTACAAGTTACTAGTGTACTGCATGCTCATATTATCAGAGTTTTTGTGTAGGAAAAATTATTGTTCAGAGCTTACTATTTTGAGAATAGTTTTAGTTCCAATTCATAGTAGTTTAGGGTTTCAATTTTTTGAGTGCTAATTTGTATGTTATTATCTAAAAAAATTAACCTGAACAAGGATCTTGTCACCAACTGTCTTCCTTTAAATAAGAAGCATGGAAAACCAGATGGAAATTTGAAGGAGGCAACTCCACTCAGTAATCCATGTTGAGGATCCTCTGCAACACCTTATATGGACGGTATTGCTTGGGTGCTAGTTTATTGTCCCCCACCTCAAAGTGTTTTTTGTTTTGATGTCATTGTCAAACTTGACCTTCACAAGAGTGCATATAACCAGCAACAGCAAGAGTGCATATAACCAAAATAGAACCATTCAAAATGTCTATGGGTTTTGGAAAAGGAACCAACAACTATGTTGAATTATTGTCTCACAAGCTCTTTCTTCTCTTTGCATTAGAAAAGGGAGTAAATACTTTACAATTTTTTGGTGACTCTATGCTCGTTATAAATTGGTGACCAGCAGCAATGTCATAATTTACAGCTTCATTTACTTATTGAGGAAGTCTACAAGATCTTGGACTCTTTTGATATGGTATGTATCTAGCGTGTGTACAAGGAACACAACATAGAGGCAGATTTGTTGTCTAAAGCGGGCCTTCGGCTGGATCTGGGAAAATGGCAGCCTATAAAAGATAGGAATGGATAGGATTTTGAATACTACCACATGCCTTTTGTTGAAGAGAATCCCCACCCTGTTCTTACTATTGGATTACTAAGAGGGGGGGTGAATCAGTAATAAAGCAATCTAATCCTTTTTAACCATATAATGCAAGTGTTATATCAATGTAAACAATGAATAAATGAACAATCATACACATACACAGTACACCAGTGTTTTTACGTGGAAACCCAAAGCGGGAGAAAACCACAGAATGTTTTTTCTTATATGTCTTGAAGAATTACATTCATTGGAAGCACCAACTTCCTTTGTTTTCCAGCTGCAACTAGAAGGAGGCTCCAACCCCCTAGTTTCTCAGGCTACAACATGAGAAAATCTCCATCTCCCCAATTCTTTGTTTACAACAAGAAGGAGGCTACAACCCCCTATGTTCTCCAGCTACAACCGGAAGGTGGCTACAACCACCTGTCATTGCCCTGTCCAACCACCCCGATGTATAAGTAGAATGATGGAACCACTGTCCCACTATCACTGTGAGATATATTGTTGTAAACTTGTACCAATAAACTTACACCAAACAACCTGTACCAATAATGGTGTAGACCCCACTTCTCTCCAAGGGTTGTGCGATCTCTCGGTCTAGGATTGTTCACAATATTGAAATGAAACAGCTCTTCGATTCCATGTTGGAACCTCCAAGAAACAATCCATGGCTCTTTATAAAACTCCTCTTGCACGAATTAACACTCGACGCAAGCCTTCTCCACATGACCACTGGATGTGACCACGCGCTTAACCAAAAGGCGCTTCGTGACTTTGCATGTCGGGGATTTGTATGTGAGACAACCTTGACTCTCTTGACTCCTGAACTCCCGAACTCCGAACTAGGGCTTAATAATACTAGCTCCTTTTCTTAACCTCTTTTAATGTGACCCTTCGCTATGACCTGGGGCCCAACTTCCAAGTGCTATGAGACTTTTTATTTCGCGAACTCACGAATTAGTTCTCCTCTCTTCTTCTGATGTATGAATTTCTGATGAAAATAACCAATGGTTCGATCTTCCCTTAGATCGACAACTCCTATCTCTCCTGAACTTTTGAGTGTTGAATAACTCTCGCCCTTATCCTCCTCGTAGCTTCTCTGGATCTAATGGCACACGGCTATTGACGCTTCTCCCTCCAAGATTCTCTACCCTCCATCCAAATTCTCAATAGATCCTTGCCAAATAACTTGGCATCAACCCTTCTTATCTTGAATTATTTCCTAACTTGAAAGATTTCAATTGTTTCAAAGGTCTCACTGGTGTTTTCTCTCTTGAGATTTTAACTTACTCAGTCTCCAAGGGATTCAAACCTTCTACGTCTTTCAAAATACTTTTTGATGCCCTCCTGGCACACTCTGTGCTCGACCTTCTCAGCTTTTGAACTTAGAATAAGTTTGTCTCTATGCACACTCCTTGCGCTTAATATGCACACTCTACATACAAAAGTTCCACACTATCTTTTTTGAGCTCCGAGTCGAAAAAGACTCTCTCATACGCACTCATTGCGTTCGGTATGCACTCCTTGCATAACTTACAGAAGAGAAACACTTGAAACTTATTCAATTCTTCATAAATTCATTTACTCACCATGAACATCATACATCCATAAAACACATAACAACAGTAAAACTCCAAAACAATATCAACACTATACAATTGAATCAATTTTCTTTGTTCTGTTCATTTCAAAGAAAAAACATGATTACATTGTTATCCCTTATAGTCATTACAATGAAAAACTTGTCTAAGGACCTAGATCTCCCTCGCTCTTCTTCCTCCTATCTAAAATATATCACCCATCACTCTAGTGGTTACCTACTCAGCTTAATTAATGCAACCTAATGACTAATACGGACTAATAATCCACACCTGTAATATATTGCAATCGTGTAAGGATTTACAATGATCCGTCAGTTCAAAGCGGTGGCCTAAATTTACATATAGCTAATTAATTAACGAGAGATTCAAAAAGATCTCCACACCGCTACCAAGCTGGTTAAGAGTCGGTTTGGCTCTTTCAATGCGTTGAAGTGTTGACTTCGCTTCCACATCCACTTTTCTTAATTTGATAGCGATGCTCCTACATCATACTCCTTTGGCCAAAATATTCATGGACTCTTGTCCATGAGCTCTCGCATTATTTTACCATGCTTCAAAATATCAGGTTCAACGACCCAACTTGAATCTTCCACAGGGTGATCCTTCCACTTTACCAAATATTCAGGATGCATCTTTCTTCTGGTTTTCCTTCCAACTCTTTGTTCTAATATTTTCTCCATCTAAGGTTTTTCTACTATGGGCATATGTTCTTCCCAATAAATCTCTTCATGATCATCTAATTCTCCTGCATCATCTCTATTATAAGGATACAAATCTGCAACATTGAATATCAATGATAATCCAACATTGTCCAGCAACTCTATCTCATAAGCATTTGCTGCAAATTTTCTAAGGATTTTGCATGGTCCTATCTTCTTCACCTTCAACTTATTATATGTTCCTCTTGGAAACCTTTCCTTCCTCAAATGAGCTAAAACTTCATCTCCCACTTCAAATTGAACTTCCCTTCTTTTCTGATTAACTCTATCCTTATACTTTTTATTACTATCATGTATCTGCCTCCTAAATTGATCATGAAGTCTTTGCATTTCTATAGCAAAATATTCTGCTCCAATGCTCCTGAATTCATCTTGTTTTAACTCTCTCAATTCTGCAACCCCTCTTGGTTGTCTTCCATATACTATCTCAAATGGACTTTTTCCAGTGCTCGTGTTGACTGAATTGTAACATGCAAATTCTGCCTATGCCAGAATCTGATCCCACTGACGACCTTGTTCAGTGACTAAACTCCTTAAAAAATTTCCCAGACTCGTGTTCACCACTTTAGTCTGTCTGTCTGTCTGAGGGTGATATGTTGAACTAAAAGATAAATTAGTTCCCAGCCTTTTCCATAGAGTCCTCCAAAAGTGTCCTACAAACTTAGTGTCCTTGTCTGAAACTATACTTATGAGAAATCCATGTGTAGCATCATTTGTCTTATGGAATGGTATGAAATGTTCCATCTTAGAAAATCTATTGACCACAAAAAATATGTGATCACTCCCCTTGTGGGTTCTAGGTAATCCCAATACAAAATCCATACTAATTGCATCCCAAGGCTTTTATGGAATAGGCAATGGATGATACAAACCAATATTTTGTCTCTTCTCTTTTGCATGTTGACAAATCTTACATTGGTCTACAAATTTCTTCACATCCGCCCTCATACCTGGCCAATAATACAAACTACTTAGTTGTGCAAATGTTTTGTCATGACCAAAATGTCCGGCTAGACCTCCACTATGTTTTTTTTTGAATAAATTATCTCTCATTCAACATCTTGGTATGCACAATTGGCTTCCTTTAAACAACAATCCATCCTGGATTAAATATTCTTCCCATAAATTGTTATCCCTCAACAAAGGATTTTCATATGCTTCATAAGCCTCCTTAAAATATTGATCTTCCTAATACATTTCCTTAAGTTGCTCAAACCCTAAGGTCTTCACTTGAAATTCTTGTATAACCAAACTCCTCAAGCTCAATTCATCTGCAACTTTATTAGCACTTCTAGAAATATGTTTAATGACAAAAGTAAATTTCTTCATGAATTCTACCCACTTAGCATGTCTTTTATTCAACTTCTCCTGCCTAGTAATAAATTACAAATCTTGATTATCACTATACAAAACAAAATCTTTTGGAATTAAATAATGTCTCCATTTCTTCAAAGCTTGAATCATTGCATAAAACTCCTTGTCATACGTAGAATATTTCTCCTTAGCATCATTCAACTTTTCACTAAAATAAACAACTGGCCTATTATCTTGACTCAAAACTGCTCCAATGGCTATTCCACTTGCATCACACCTCACCTAAAATATTTTTCCAAAATCTAGTAAACCCAGAATTGGTTGTTCTGTTATCTTCTTTTTCAACACTCTGAAGTTTTTCTTAGCCTCTTCTATCCAATTAAAATACTTATGTTTTTTTTTCACAATGTCCATTATGGGTGCACATATACCACTAAAATTTCTGATAAACTTTCTATAAAAACTTGTTAACCCATGGAAACTTCTCACCTCAAATATGCTCCTTGGTGACGACCATTCTTTGATTGCTCTTGCCTTCTCTGGATCCATCTCCAATTCATTTAAAGAAATCACAAAACCCAAATATATGAGTTATGTCTTCAGAAAATAACTTTTCTTCAAGTTTATTAACAACTTTTCTTGCTGCAATCTCCTCATCACTAATGTCAAGTGATTTAAATGTTCTTCCTCTGTTTTGCTGAAAACTAATATATCATCCAGATATACAATGACAAATTTACCTATGAAGTCCTTCAATACCTCATTCATCAACCTCATAAATGTACTTGGAGCATTTGTCAATCCAAATGGCGTGACTATTCATTCAAACAAACCTTCATTTGTCTTGAATGTTGTCTTCCATTCATCTCCCTCTCTCATTCTTATCTGATGATATCCACTCTTCAAGTTTATTTTTGAAAAATAGCTTGCTCCACTCAAACAATCCATCTTGGGTAAAAGGAACCTATACTTGATGGTAATCTTATTGATGGCTCTAGAATCTATACACATTCTCCATCTTGCATCATTCTTTGGACTTAAGATAGTTTGCACTGCACATAGGCTTAGACTTTCCCTGACTAAACCTTTATCCAACAACTCCTAAACTTGATTCTTAACCTCTTCATTCTCTCGAGGTGTTAACCTATACGCTATTTTGTTTGGTAAATTGGATCCTGGAATCAAATCGATATGGTGGTTGATACTCCTAATGGGTGGTAACTCATCCACTACTATGTCAGCAAAATTCTCTAACAATTCCTGGATTTCTTCAGGTAAATCATCCATGGAAGTATTGGTAAGGATAACTCTCTGCTTCCTCACTACAACAAATTGCATTTCTTGATCTTTCTTGATCTCCTTCAAGAGTTCCTTCCCACTGATGAGAAGTGTTCTTGTGTTGGCTTCTTCATTTTCTTTCTTCTCTTCTATTGGTAGTAACATGTGGGTTCTACCATTTTTTTTCAGAGTATAAGTATTCTTCCTCCCATCATGAATGACATTCCTATCAAACTTCCATGGTCTCCCCAACAAAATATGACAAAGATCCATGGGAATTACATCACACAGAATCTCATCTTTAAAGCCTCATATTTTAAATTCAACTTTGCATTGTTGACTTACCATTACTTGATGTCCTTTCTGCAACCACGATACTTTATATGGACTTGGGTGTGCAGTTGTCTCCAGCTCCAGCTTCTTCACCATTTCTGTAGATACTAAATTATCAGTGCTCCCACTGTTTATAATCATCTAGCAAACTTTGTCCTTTGTTTTACAAGCAGTCCTGAACAATCTCGTTCGTTGAACTGAGCTTTTTATTTTATTCTCTGGCTTTAGAAGAACTTTCCTCATCATAAGGTTTTGTCCTCCTTTTGTTGCTTCTGCTTCCACATTCTTCTGAGCTTTAGAAATGTGTTCTTCTCTTCCTCCTCCTTCTTTTTTCCTCTCGGGGCATTCCCAAGACATGTGTCATGTATTTTCACGGGCATAACATTTAACTCCACCTCCTCTACCTCTTCCTCTTTCTCAAGGAAAATAATTTCTCCCACCAAACGGTCTTCTTTGGGAACTTCCTCCCCTTTCAAAGTGACCATATGATTTATCATTCTCATCATTATTTTTTGGTGCCTTATTATAGACAATCCTATTACCTCTATTTATGCCTCTAGTTATGTTTCGTTGATTCTGGTTCCTAGCCAAAAAAATTTCTGCCTTGAGTGCAATCTAATAAGCATATTCCATTGTCCTCACAGCCGTCATGTTGATCTCATCCTGAATTTCATACCTCAAGCCATTTATATACCTGGCAATTTTTTCATCATCCTTCTCTCTTTGTCAGTCCTAATATTCAACCTATAGAATTCCTTTGTATACTCTTTCAATGTCATACCCCTATGTCTTAAGTTCTAAAACTTTATAAACAAATTTATCTGGTAATCCTTACGTATGAATTTAGCCTTCAATTTGGCTACCATCCTATCCCAATTCTTTATCTTTTGTTTCCTTTGCTCCTTCTCTTTGCTTGCAGTTCATCTCACCATAGTGTTGTGTGTCCCTTTAATCTAGTGACAACATGTTTCACCTTCCTTCCTTCATCGACATCTTCATAGTCGAAATACTTGTCCATGGACCTTATCTAGTCCAATAGTTCTTCAGCATCCAAGTTACCTTCATACATTGGGACGTCCATCTTCACTCTAACTCCCAACTTCATAACAGCTTTCAAGAAGCGTTCATCGTCTGCATCTTCCCCTGTAGCTTCTTCAACTTCTATTTCTTCACTCTCTACATCACTGACGTCTTCAGCAACAATTATTCTCCTTTGCATTGCTTTCATCGCTTCCAACCTTGCGCGAAGTTCTCTCACTTCCCTTCCTACAACACGATTTACTATAGGTGGATCTACGTGTATCCTTGGCGGCATTATTTCAAATGCTCCTAACACACAGAATACAACTTCAAGTTTTTTTTTCAGGCTCTAATAACACTTGGTGTAGACCCCCCTTCTCTCCAAGGGCTGCGCGACCTCCCGGTCTAGGTTCATTCACAATACTGAGCTGAAATAGCTCTTCGATTCCCTGCTGGAACCTCCGAGAAACAATCCAAAGGTCCTTATAAAACTCCTCCTGCGCGAATTAACACTAGGTGCAAGCCTTCTCCACATGACCATGCGCTTAACCAAAATGTGCTTCGTGACATTGCATGTCGGGGATTTGTATGTGAGTCAACCTTGACTCTCCCAACTCTCGAACTCCAAACTAGGGATTAATAATACTAGCTCATTTTCTTAACCTATGTTAACATGACCCTTCACTATGACCTGGGGCCCAACTTCGAAGCGCTACGAGACTTTGTATTTCGTGAACTCGCGAATTAGTTCTACTCTCTTCTCTCGATGTTTGAATTTCCGATGAAAAAAACCAACGGTTCGATCTTCCCTTAGATCGACAGCTCCTATCTCTCCTGAACTTTCGAGTGTTGAATAACTCTCACCCTTATCCTCCTCGCAGCTTCTCTAGATCTAATGCCACACGGCTATCGATTCTTCTCCCTCCAAGAGTTTCTACCGTCCATCATAATTATCAATATCTCATTGCCAAATAACTTGGCATCAACCCTTTTAAGCTTGAATTCTTTCCCGACTTGAAAGATTTCAATTGTTTCAAAGGTCTCAACGATGTTTTCCCTCTTGAAATTTTAACTTGCTCAGTCTCCAAGGGATTCAACCCTTCTACGTCTTTCAAAATACTTTGTGATGTCCTCCTGGCACACTCTGTGCTCGACCTTCTCAGCTTTTGAACCTCGAATAAGTTCGCCTCTATGCACACTCGTTGCTCTTAATATGCACACTTTTCATACAAAAGTTTCACGCTATCTTTTCCGAGCTCCAAGTTGAAAAAGACTCTCATACGCATTCTTTGCGTTCGGTATGCACTCCTTGCATAAATTACAAAAGAGAAACACTTGAAACTTATTCAATTCTTCATAAATTCATTTACTCACCATGAACATCATACATCCATAAAACACATAACAACAGTAAAACTCTGAAACAATATCAACACTATACAATTGAATCAATTTTCTTTGTTATGTTCATTTCAAAGAAAAAACATTATTCCATTGTTATCTTTTACAATCATTACAATGAAAAATTTGTCTACGGACCCATAGTTCCCTCGCTCTTATTCCTCCTATCTAAAATCTATCACCTATCACTCGAGTGGTTACCTACTCAGATTAATTAATGGACCCCAATGACTAATACGGGCTAATATCTCACACATGTAATATATTACAGTTGTGTAAGGATTTACAATGATCCGTCAGTTCAAAACAGTGGCCTGACTTTACATACAGTTATATTAATCAACGAGAGATTCAAAAATATCTCCACACCGCTACCAAACTAGTTAAGAGTCGGTTTGGCTCTTTCAGTGCGTTGAAGTGTTGACTTCACTTCCATGTTCGATTTTCTTGATTTGATAGCGATGCTCCTGCATCAAATAACATGAACCATGTATCAACCATGCATCAACCTATATCTCAACCTGTACCATAAACAAGTGCATCAACCATGCATCAACCATGCACCAACCTATACCAAACAACCTGTAATCAACTTGTACCATAAACAAGTGCATCAACCATGCACCAACATATACCTCAACCTACAAATCTTCATTAACTTTAACAACAAGAAACTAACATTTTCATCAAACTTTACTTTAGTCTCACATGACTAGTTTTGGATTAGTCGACAACCCTAACTTGAAATAATCATAACTATGTACATGTAATGAATAAAGATCTGGAAATAGTACACAATGTTCACCAGTGTGTTTTATGCAATTCCTTCAGGTGTTACTACTTGGAATCACTCAGAAATGGAGTTATAGAAAAAATGGCATACCTTGTTGAATTATGGATTATTCTAGAGAACGAACTTGTAGAGTGTGCCCCGCACAGAATATTTGTTGTATGGATCTAAACATTTTACACATAATACTAAAGACTGTACTATAACTAACACATTTTGTCTTACTAAATTTGGATTTGTTATGAAGAAGTTATGATGCTTTTACCCGAAACACGTGTTTTAGACTAGTTTCGGGACTAACCACAAACCTTATTTTCCACGGAGTGTAACTCCAAAAATACAACAACCCACAAGCTAAAATTCATACCACAACTACTTGGATATGTTTCTTCAATGGCCTCCCAATTACACAGTCTGAATCATTCTAGAAAAAAAGTTATTTCGAAAATGGTGAGATGACCTGTAAATAACATACCTTAAAAGCATCATCAAAAGAATTTATCCTCCCTTGAATTTCGACCTTCTTTACTTCATCTTCCCTCTGAAATTTGGCTTAGATATCCTTTGGTTACCTCAGTCACCTGTAGATATTCAATATGCTCAAGTGTGTTAAAAATGAGAGAGCATTGTCTTTTATTTATACTCTCCAAGTAGCTTCCTTAGAATCATCTTCTGGGCCATTTTGTCCACGTATCCACTTTGTCCACGTAGTCACCTATGTTGTCCAATTTGTAACTTGTCAATGTATCCAATAGTCACTTGCCCATTTAACCAATTTTCTTCATTTTAGGATTAACCTTCTTATAACCACTTTCCATAATTAGAAATTTCTTCATTTACTTTATTATTTAAATAATCATCCTTGACTTTGTATCAATGGCAAAGGTATCTTTCCATTCGGGGTTGCTCCCCCTAACTGACTCGTCTGATCTCCCAACCAGAACTGTCATATTTATAATGCTTCCTCATGTACATCTAAGACATATAAGATAAGCATTCAAAAGCATTCATTTTGGAGTAGAAATAACTCCAAGTCTCTGGCGAAAATACTCAAAGGCTTCACATGGAAGCGGTTTTGTAAAGATGTTTGTCACTTATTCTTTTGTGCCCACATATTCAACTCTGATGTTCTTTTCTGCAACTTGTTCTCGTAGAAAGTGATACTTGATTGGAATGTGTTTCGTCTTGGAGTGCATCACTGAGTTCTTTGAGATACCGATGGCGCTTGTATTATCACAATATATTGGAATGGACTCATCATACTCAACATGTATATATGTTTGAGTTTGTTTCATCCATAGAACCTATGTACAACATGTTGTTGCAATATACTCTATCTCAGTTGTAGATAAAGATATTGATGATTGTTTCTTACTTAGCCATGATACTAAACACTCACCCAAGTAGAAAGTTGTTCCACTGGTGCTTCGTTAGTTATCAATGCAACCTGCCCAATCTGCATCTGTGTAGGCAATAAGTGATAGATCATTTCCTTTTAGATACTATAATCCAAACTCTTATGTTCCTTTGAGATATCTGAAAATCCTCTTCACTACTAACACATGAAATTCTTTTGGTGATGTTTGAAATCGTGTCACATGTCCAACTGCCTGCATTACATCTGGTCTGGATGTTGCCACATATTGTAGGGTACCAATCATTGACCTATATTGTCTCTAATCTGTAGACTTTGAATCATCATATTTGTTCAACTTGCAACTGGTTTGCACGGGAGTGATAACTAGTTTGCAATATTCCATTCCGAACCTCTTTAGCATTTCTCTGATATACTTGGTTTGATAAATAAAAATTTCTTGGTTCTTTTGACGTATCTGAAGACCTAGAAAGAATGATAGTTCTCTAAGTAATGACATTTCAAATTCATTATGCATGTCCTTTGCAAATTTCTGGCTTAACCTGCCATCAGTACTTCCATAAATAATATCATCAACATAAACTTCAATTAATAAAATAGTATCTTGAGTTACCTTGATGTAGATGTTGATGTTTGCACTTCATTTTCTGAACCCTACCTATTGTAAATATTTATCCAGTCTAGAGTACCATGCTCTAGGAGTCTATTTTAGACCATACAAGGTCTTCTTTAATTTACACACATAATCTGCGTTCTCTGACAACTGAAATCTTTTTGGTTGTTCAATGTAGACTTCTTCTTCAAGTTCCCCATTCGGAAAATTTGATTTTACGTCCATCTGATACACTTTAATATTTTTGGAGCATGCATAAGCTAAACGCAATCGGATTGCTTTCATTCTAGCGACTAGGGCAAATCTCTCTTCAAAGTCGATTCCTTCAACCTGTGCATATCCTTTACATACCAATCTAGCTTTATTCATTGTAATATGTCCATCTTCATTCAATTTATTCTTGTATATTCACTTTGTGTCGATCACATTCTTATTCTTTGGTCTTGGAACCAATTCCCAAGTATCGTTTTTCTCTATTTGATCCAATTCTTCATTCATGGCCTTATGCCAAAATTCATCCTTATTGACCTCTTCAAAACAGGTTGATTCAATCATCCGAGTGCTAGGTGTGTTTGTTCTGGTGAACGGATTTTTCTTTTAGTCTCAACTCTTGCATCTTTGTTTCTGATCATTTAATTTGAAGGATGATTCTTCTATACTCGTCTGCTAAGTGTCTTTGGAGGCACTTGTTGAACTTTCTCTTCTGTTTCTGTCGGATCATCTTTATCTTCCCCTTCTACTTCTTTTTCATCATCTCTTTCTTCTTCGTAAAGTTGTTCCATTGATTCATTTTCTTCTTCCTTTAATTTTTGTCTACCTGTTTCATCGATTGTTACGTTGATGTTTTCCACAACTTTGTTCAATTTAAAGTTGTAACACTTGTATGTTTTTCTTGTACTTGAGTAACCAACAAGTACTCATTTGTCCATACGAAAATCAAACTTTTTCATTCTGTCATCTTATCTTTTGATGTAGCATTTGCTTCCAAAAACTCTGAAGTGATTCACTTTTGTCGGTCTTCATTTTCATAGCTCGTATGGGAGTTTTGTTAGTGTTGTTTCTAAGCATTACTCTGTTTTGAATGTGAATTGTTGTATGCATTGTCTGTGTCCAAAAGATATATGTCAATTTGAAATCCATTAGCATTGTTTGAGTCATTTCTTGTACTGTCATGTTTTTTCTTTCAACAACTTCATTCTGTTGAAGTGTCCTAGCAACGAAGAATTGCATTTTTATTCCATGCCCGCTGCAGTGGTCCATAAATTCCTTGGAAGTGAACTCTCCTCCATTATCAGATTTCAAGCATTTAATTTTTGAATCCATTTCATTTTCAACCATTTCCTTGTAAACCTTGAAGTTTTCAAAAGTTTCTGACTTATTCCTGAGAAATCAAACTGCAGTCATTCTTGTATAATCATCAACTAAAAACATAAAGTATTTCTCACCTTTTAAACCCTTTGTTGTAGTTGATCCAACTAGATTAGTATGCACAATTTCTAGTGGTCTTGTCGTTGAATATTCTTTTGATTTAAACATGGTCTTTGTTTGTTTTCCTTGTTGACAATGTTTGCATAAAGTGTTGGTTGGTTTCGTGATCTGGGGCATTTCTATAACTGTTTCTTTTTTGTTGACTTTGACAAGGTTATCAAAATGTATGTGAGCAATTATTCTGTGTCATAGCCAACTTTCATCTTCCTTTCCTAGGAAACACTTTTTATTTCCAATTTCACTTAATACATATATGTTGCTTGAAGTTCTCGCAATTGTTGCAATTAATTTTCCTGAACATTTTTTTCTTATCTCTCACTTTTGTGAATCGAAAGTAAATTTATGACCTTGGTCACACATTTGACTCACACTTAGAAGATTATGTTTCATATCTTCTACTAGTAGAACATTTTCTGCCTTGGTATTCTTGTTCCCAATTCTGACTATGTCTATTCCAATTATTTTAGCTAAATCATCATTTCCAAATGAGATCGATCCATCGCTTTCCTTTATTAATGTAAGAAACATGTATCTATCACCTGTCATGTGTTTTGAACAACCACTGTCAATATACCAACCACGTTTCTTCTGCTTAGCTTGTAGAGCGGGGGTGCATTCTTCATTGCTATATTGATTATTCTTTCTTATCCATGTCTTTTTATGAGGTTCGTGTCTGTGACTTGTTGTTTTGTTGTGGTTCTCTATGAGGGACTGTCATTCTGCAATATTTGGCCATGTGTCCAAAGTTGTTACATTTGTAGCATTCTACTTCAATGATCAAAGATTCAAACATGATGTAATTTATTCTATGTGTTTCACTAGGCCTTCTTGGATAACCCTTTTGTGTATGACTTTCAAAGTTGTTTATGTTCATGTTAGTTTTGCAATTCACATTTTTATGTCCAAAATTATTACATGCATAACATAAACCAAAAAAAATATTTTAATATCTGGGAGTTGAAGATCTTTTGAAAGGAGGTACTCTTATGAATCATTCTTCTTCCTGAGACCTATATGTTTCTGTCGGTCATTGATTCTGAAATCTGAATCTTTTCGATGGAGGAGTGTCCCTGTAATTTTCTTTGTAGACCTTCCTATCCCCTTTGATTATTTCTGTATAATTTTTTGGATATGTTTTTGTTTTGTTTTTTAAGAGCTTGATCCATTTTCTATCTCATTGTATCCAAGTCCGGATTTGCCATGATAAGGTTTTTGATTGTTGATAATGTCATTCAAAACTTTTGAGTTGTTCTACATATTTTTCTTTTGAAGATCATTTCTTAATGTGATAATTTATGCTTCTAAAATTCCAACGATCATGTCTCTTTCTTTTAGTTGTTATTTGAGTGCTTCTTCAATTATTTTATCTTCTTCAATTTGAACCTTCAAATTTGTGATCATTTGTTCTAATTCCTGAGTGTATTCTTTCTTATCTAGTTTCGCTTGTAGTTTATTGTTTTTCTTCTTTTTTCTTCTGATAAGTTTCATGGCACACAACAATTCTTCCCGGTAGTCAACTTCTGTCTTTTCATATTTTTCTTCGGCCTCTTCATATTCTTCTTCAGAGTCTTCTTTATCAAAATCTTTTACTGCCATGAATATAACTATTTCTCTCTCACTGTCACTGACTTCATCTTCATCTGATAATGAGATGTTTTCATTGGTGCATAAGCTTTTCTTGAAAACTTTTTTTGTAATTCTTTTGTTTTTATATGTTTGTTTGTTATTTGAGTAATTTTCATCATTTATATTTTTCTTATGAGGACATTTGTTAGCAAAATGACCAATACCATCACAATTAAAAAATAAATAAAGGAAATTTACATCTATACATGTCGTTTGTTCCCTTATTCAATCTTCTGACAAAGTTTGTCATTTTTTCATCATCTTCCGTGATGTCACTGTTGTTGCTATGTTTTTTTTTTCTTTTTGTTTTCCCTTTTGCTTTGACCTTTTAGATGCTTTGAAGACTGTTTCTTTTATATCTGGATTTTCCTATTCAATTCTCATCTCATATGTTGTGAAGATTTCATGTAGTTCATCCATGTTTATTGAGTTTAGATCTGTTCTTTCTTCTAGTGCTAATCTCTGACGGTCAAATGTCGTAGGAAGAGATCTTAGTACTTTTTGAACAATTACAGATTCTTTGATTTCTTCTCACAATCCCAATATTGCATTTACTATTTCATTGATTCGTAAAAAGTAAGCTGCAATGTTCTCATCTTCCTTCATCTTTAGTCATTTGAACCGACCTCTGTAAGTTTGAAGCTTTGTTGCTTTGACTTTTGAATATCCTTCATAAATATTTCGAAGTTTGTCCCAAATCTCTTTAGTGGATTTACAATGTGCAACTTTGATAAATATCGATTCTCCAAGACCATTCAGAAGTGCATTTGTGGCTTTGGAATTATTTTGACCAAGTTTCATAGCTTTGTCATTTGTCGACGGAACCGTTGGTGTTGTGTATCCATCTACAATTGATTGTCAAATTTCAAATCATTGTGTATGTATATATGTTTTCATCCTTATACTCCAAAAGGCATACTTATGTTGATCAAATTGTGGTATTCCATTTTTATATATGTTGCTCTCCATGATCTATCTTTCAGTGGTTAAACTGATTTCTGAAAGAATTTGCTCTGATTCGAATTGTTGGATTATTGAGAGGGGGGGTGAATCAGTAATAGAGCAATCTAATCATTTTTAACCATATAATGCAAGTATTATATCAATGTAAACAATGAACAAATGAACAATCATACACATACACAGTACACCAATGTTTTTACATGAAAACTCAAAGCGGGAGAAAACCACAGAATGTTTTTTCTTATATGTCTTGAATAATTACATTCATTGGAAACACCAACTTCTTTTGTTTTCGAGTTGTCACTGGAAGGGAGTTTCAATCCCCTAGTTTCTCAAGCTACAATTTGAGGGAAGCCCCAACTCTCAAATTCTCTAACTACAACCAAAAGGAGACTACAACTCTCTATGTTCTCCAGCTACAACCGGAAAGTAACTGCAACCACATGTCTTTGCCCCATCCAACCGCCCTGGCGTATAAGTAGAATGATGGAACCACTGTCACACTATCACTGTGAAATATATTGTTGTAAACATGTACCAATAACCTTAACCATGTATCAACCATGCATCATGTACCTCAACCTGTAATCAGCATGTACCATAAACAAGTGCATCAACCATGCACCAACCTGACCAAACAACTATAATCAATTTGTACCATAAACAAGTGCATCAACCATGCACCACCCTGTACCTCAACCTACAAACATTCTTTAACTTTAACAAGAAAATACTAGCGTTTTCATCAAACTTTACTTTAATTTCACATGACTAGTTTTGGATTAGTCAACAACCATAACTTGAAATAATCATAACTATATACCTGTAATGAATAAAGATCTAAAAATAGTACACAATGTTCTTCAGTGTGTTTTATGCAATTCCTCCGGGTGTCACTACTTGGAACCTCTCGGAAATGGAGTTATAGCAAAAATGACATACCTTGTTGAATTCTGACTTATTCTAGAGAGCGAACTTGTAGAACGTGCCTCATGCCCCGCACGAAATATTTGTTGTATGGATCTGAAAATTTTACATAGAATACTACAAATTGCACTCTAACCAACACATTTTATCTTAATGAATTTGGATTTGTTATGAAGAAGTTGTGACGTTTTTACCCGAAACACGTGTTTTAGACTAGTTTCAAGACTAGCCACAAACTTTATTTTCCATGGAGTGTAACTCCAAAAATACGACGACCCTTAAGCTGAAATTCGTACCAAAACTCTTGGATATGTTTCCTCAATGGCCTCCCAATTTCACGGTCTGAATCATTCTAGAAAAAAAAGTTAATGCGAAAATGGTGAGATGACCTGTAAATAACATACCTTGAAAAACATCAAAAAAATTTATCCTCCCTTAAATTTCAACGTTCTTTACTTCACCTTCCCTCTGAAATTCAGCTTAGATATTTTTTTGTTACTTTAATCTGTAGATATTCAATATGTTCAAGTGTGTTTAAAATGAGAGAGTTTTACCTCTTATTTATACTCTCCAAGTACCTTCCTTAGAAGTATCTTCTAAGCCACTTTGTCGACATAGTCACTTATGTCCAACTTTGCCCAATTTGTCACTTGTCCATGTATCCAATAGCCACTTGACCACGTAACACATTTTCCTCATTTTAGGGTTAACTTTCTTATAACCACTTTCCATAATTAGAAAGTTCTTCATTTACTTTATTATTTAAATAATCCTCTTTGATTTTATCACTTCACTTTATTATTTAAATAATCATCTTTGACTTCACTTCACTTTATTATTTAAATAATTTCTTCTTTGCAAGCACTTCGACTTTTTTTACTTTTTGGGACTTCAATCCAATCATGAGTGATTCAACTTCGTAAGGCCATAACTCTCAAATTGTGAAGAGTTATGTGATGTTTCACATACCACCGGAAATGGCATGACATGTACTATCCATCTAGAATAGTCTTACCTGCAAATATATCAAAACTCATACCATTATACATCAAACAAATTTGAGTCCATTACCCAAACCTTTGTGTTACCGGAATTCACTATCGGACTTTTTTCAAGGGTTGACATCAATGACAATTAATCCAATTAATCAACACTTACTACATAGCAGACTTTCTATTGCATCAGTTTTGTGGCTTTCTATGACATCAATTTTGTGGCTTAGTGTAAGTTACTATGGGGACTTTCTTTTATAGATTTTTTTTGTGAGCAGATCTAAGCATGTGTATTGGTCGGAATATTTGTATATGTATGGAGACATCAGGGTACTGCCATGTTGGATGTATATTTTTGATGGGGTATTTATGATCATCTTTTTTCAGATCACATGTTGCGAAAAAAAACATGGATACTCCATGTTTTCTACAGAGTGTAAATTTCTTTTCTCTTCAGAGGAAATAAAATTTATGTTTTTTTCTAAAGAAAAAAACAAACAAAATAGCATTGAGTGCAATCCACCTCTGAAACAAAAATACATCAACAATGAAGCTTTAAATTACCTCTAGGGTCCAAAAAAATTCACGTTACAACAAATAACTACAACTCATCAAGATCATTACTAATATTAGGATCCTCATCATCAATGTCACCCTCAAAGCATTAAAATAAGATAGAAAAAGCTTGACATGTCAGATGAGTGATTTAACTTGAGTGAATGATACATTTTTACTAAGGTCATGACAAGAGTTCAACAATCAATGTCACCAACATCGAGGCACATAGAGAGTTTAGTGCTCTTGATTAAATGTCAATTCCATACCCTCATAAGTAATAGAATCTAGTGGAAACTTTGCAATCATGCCAATCTTTAAATCTTGAAAACTGTTAAGTCTTGAACTTTGAATGGGGCCTAAAATTCTACTTTTTCCATATGAAATGAAGTCCAATGAAGTTGGAACCACTCTCCAACATCTTGAAACAATTAATGGTAATGTTAAATTCATCCTTTTACTTTAAGAATTTAACAGTATCAATACCCTAGGGTGGGTCTGGAATCAAACCAACAGAATAGGCATGGACTTGGCCGGTTTGACCAGTTTGGTAACGAACTGGCTTCGACTCAACCGGTTGGGTACCAAACCAGTCACTGAACCAATTTGAAGGCCGGTTTGAATCAGCAAGCTATCCAACCGATTAGTTTAGCGAGTTGATATCGACTCGGGCCAAGTTTAAAAACTAAACAACCAAAACAAGTCTTGTGTTGAGTTTAGTCTGTTGACTTTGGCTAGTCTAGGGTTTTAATTTTTCAAAACACGTGAAGAGTGCAGATTTTTGTTGGTTCGAGATCCCATGGTTTCTTGATGGAAGGGTGCGTAGACCCCACTATCCCTCCATCTTATAAGGACGCCAATTCTAGGTCCAAGGGACCTTCCTAAGCTTCCTCAGGTTCTATGGAGCAGGAACAGAGGGTTCCCAACAAACACCCAAGTGGTTGTTTAGACAAAACCAATGAAAATCCATCTATGCAGATTACCTCTTCAGGGGTTAGGGGTGATATTTAATTTACAAAAGACCATGCTGTTAAAAGTCCTTACCTTGGGTGGTGGCCACCTGAGCAAAACACTGCATCAATCTAAAACTATGCACCAAAGATTTATCTCACACAGAGGACAGGGAGAGGATCTTGGGCCTTGCTTTTCCAATTCATCATATTCATAATAGGTATTGGACGGAACATTTCGACCCAGAAAAATAGGACTACCCCAAATTGTCATTGTGGATCAATCTATACTCATTACCATTGGAGTTCTGGAATGAGAAAGTTTTGGAGGCCATACACATTGAGCATCTATATCAAGTCCTCTAAAGTTGCTAATGTCAAGTACACTTCATACACCTTCATTTTTATTTTCGATGAATCTTTTGTGTCCCCTCACTGAATCGACAGTTTTAAAATATCATGACAATAATTGGATCCAGAAAATAGATTAGTAGATCCCAATCAGATGTAAAACATTCCATGTTCATGGCCATCTGATGCAGGACTGCACCATGAGTCAGAAACTTGCCCAGGAAGACCAGCCTAGCCGTGAAGTTTTCAAGCAGATTAGACCCAAATCAAAAGGAGGTAAGGAAAAATTGGAAAAAAAAAAGAAGGCATTCAAGCCATAACAAATTTGAAGTATTATCAGAAGAAAGAAGAGAACCTAACCGGAAGAAAGTGGTTAGGAAAGAAGGGTGAAACCAACCAGAAGAAAGGAGAGAACCTATCAGAGTTAATAATCAAAGTACCTTTCCCCAAAACCAGGAAAAAGAGATCACAGAGCAAAACCTGTCAACACAGCCAACTGAAATACCTGGTACAACACTGGGCTTGGATCATCAACAAAAAAGTTCGAGAAATAGTTAAAAACTGGAGAATACCCATGCTGATTAAACTGGAGATTTAAAGACGGGAAATAAAATGGAGAAACTAAGAGGAGGAGATAAATGAGTCCCAAGACAAGGGGAGAACAGACAGACAACCAATAGATAAATGAGAAAAATAATACAGCAGAATTACAGCAACAGAAGGAAGGAACCCCAAAAGAAAATTGTGCAACACAAAATGGATGATAAGATGAATACAGATTTACTCGAAGATGAAGAGATAGAAGACAATGATCTGGATCTACTCGCATTGGAAGATGAGCAAACCTTCTCGAATCCTTAAATGAAGAACATAGACAGTTCCAATACAATTTTAAGAGAGGAAAGGCAAGGCTCTTCAAATTTCAGAATTTGGAAAAAATCCCCTCAAAGAATTGGGTATCAAAATCAAACCACCTAAAAGCCCAAAAAGCAGACCACGAAGATCAGGAATCCTAGAGTGTTGGGCATGGTGATAGGACCATCACAGGAAAAGATACAACACTTTACATAAATTGGAGAACCCTCTCAACCATGTTCTGCAATTGAAGCAACCAAATTTCTAGATGCCAAAACTGACTGGTAGCAGAATTTTTTCTAAGTTGTTTGCAATCCAGGTCATCGAAACAATTATTTTCAGATAATGGGTATTAACCTTTTTTTAAATAGATTGTTAAGGATCTGCACGAGAATGGCTCGTCAAGTACATGGATAAGTCTCCTGGACGGATTGTACATGTGATACGTCTCCTGGGTGGATCCAGGCCATTTCCGATATCATGATCTCTTTCCAGATGGATAATAGAAATTTCCAGGCGGATTCAGATCCGCCAATCCAGGTTCCCTCCAAGGCAGATCCGGAACATAGGAAGGATATTATCAGAATGGAATCCACACATAAAGGTTCTTTCATTTGGAACACTCGTCAGGGTATCCTTTCTGCTGCTCAGAACATCTGTCGAAGTTAAGGATGGGCTCTCTGCTTTCTTCTGGGAAGATGCCTGGGAGCAGTTTTATCCCCTTGAAAGTGGAGAAGATCGGAGGTTGCAAAGAAACTAGTTGAGGAAGCTGGATAGCTTTCATGTCAATCAAAATATTAGATGGATGATCATAGAGAAAATCCCCCAGCATGGAGCATTAGGAGCTGGAAATCACCAAACTTAAGGCCACCGAACAATCCAGCAGAGGTGAAAGATAAAACTGTTGTGGGAGCGAACAACAAGATCCTCACATATGGGGTGGGGCACGGAATTCTGTCTTTAGCCATATGGAAGAGGAGGCTTCAATAAGCCAATTTAACAGAAGCCTCCTCTTCCACCAGGAAGTTTGCATGGCTAAAGACAGAATTTGGACTAAGGCCTGGAATCCAACATATTGGCCCAAGGTCCCAACCTCGGAATTTGGACTAAGGCCTGGAATCCAACATCTTAGCCCAAGGTCTCAACCTTCATGTATACTGACATGGGAAAACCTGTGCATAAGCAGATACATTGGGCCTTTGAGATGCAAACTCTGACAGACAGCTTAGGGAAATATCAAGACTCAATCACCTGTTCCTGCACTGACATCTCTAGATGCTGTTGGGACATGGTGGTTCTGAAGATGAGAAGCATTGGGAAAATATATGAGATCCAAAGTTTCATAAAGCACTGACATGAAGGAGATTTTAAATCTGAAATTATGAACATGACATGGGACATAGTGCCTGGTTTCATACTATGGAATATATGTAAGGAACATAACAGGAGGCTGTTCCAAGACAAGCAACAATATACAGAACAAGTCTACCATAGAATTGAAAGAAATACAAGGTAGACCATTGAAGCAAAATCTTGGGAAGAGGAGAGTTTTAGATCTCACCCGAGGATGGTCAGAAACTGGTAGAATCGGGTGTCTTGGTTCAGGACTTAAAAGCTCAGTCCAGATCAGCAAGAAAACAGTCAAACAGGAAGGAAATACAGAACCCCCCTCCACCCCTCCTTCCTCTAACTCAACTTTGACAGCACCTCCAAGGGAAATCCAAGCAGAGCTGTAATTGGAGCATCATCAAGAACAATAAGGGCAACCCTGTCCATGTGTACACCCAGAACATTGGCATAATCACCAACAATAAGGCTGAGATTCTGGCTGCCAAGAAAGACATCCATACTGCAGCCAATTTGACGATCAGAGACGACTGTAAAAGGGGATTCTACCATAATCATCAATATGCTGCATAAGTCCTTGCAAACACCCATGGGGGGCGCACCTAAGTGGCTTCTAGCTACTCTTGCAGAGACAAAAAGATTAAAAGACTCCTTTCAAAGAAGTGGATTTCAATCATGATCTAAGGGCTGGAAATAAGGTTGCATACATAGGGGAAATCGCCAGATCTTCATTGCTCGACTGATGATGAGAGGAAGGTTCATGTAAGCTGTGGCAGTGCAATTCAGACTAGTTTGACTCCAACACATGAATGCCACCTCATCATGGATTAGGAAATGACAGGAAGCAGACAACATTATTGATGGGGAGACAATGACCTGATTGCAGAGAGACTGAGCAACGAACTTAAGGCTGAGATGGCCCGAGTTGACAGTACCAACATTGCTTGAAAGGAAAAGATGAGACACGCCAAAAGGTATAATGAAAAGCTTTACATCCCAAGGCAATCAAATGAGCATTCTAGAACAGGAAAACCTTCCAGTACTTTTCCTTTTGTAATCCAAAATGGGAATTTATCCACCGACACCCCTACCATGACTTCTCAAGGAACACCCCTTGCCCCTTTTATTATTTTCTTTTCTGATTTCTATCAATTCACCCTCCCTGGCCACGGGCAATTAAGGAATAGCCATCACATTTATCAGCAGTTTATTCATCACTTAGGATTCCCCACCACAGCCGCTCAGCCCTAAGCTTTTCATTTTTTGCAGATTGTTGATGTTCTCATTATCAATGCTGACTATATAAGACAACACTGGTCTCATGGCCTCAGGATCCCCCTCGATTAGTTGAGAATGCACTTGCACCATCTACAGATAAAGATAGTCACAAGACTCCACACGAGTATAGGATTTGTTGGTTTTGCTCCCTCTGAGAGGTGAAGACAGAAGAGCACTTTGTTTGAATAGCTTTAGTATAGATCATGTTAAGAAAACCAATGGCCCTCCGGATACTCCATACAGCAGGACTATAGTAGCTTGAGATCTAAATTCTTTTTGGGGCAATCTGCTTTGATACTCTCATTGTAGTAACATATACTCTCATTCCCTCCCCTATGATAGTCAATGTAACATGACTTCATTATAGTAGTTTATTGATGCGGCCTGGGCAGGGTGAAGAGTTTGCATTTTTCGCTATATGGGACCCAAGAACAAAGTTAAAGGGCCCAAAGGATATATGTATTGTTGTAACTGTACATCCTACTGTAATCTACTATAATATTATTATTTACCAAAAATAAGGAAAAGCTAAGTCAATTTCTTATCTTCTGAGGGCAATAACTGACTGAATCATTTCCAACTGGCAGATACAAAGAAATCTTTGACTATACAATAAGAACTAAATATTTACTCAATCAATCACTGGATATTGAGCCAACAGGCATGCTAACACCAGTACAGAATCTATTATTAGAATTTAGAAATAATGATCCACATCAACTGGACTAGTGCCTCTTGGGCATTCAGAGCTATTATTGCCATTTTATGAACAAGTTTTTAATGGAAGTAGACAATCTCTGTTAGAGTATATAAGCTGCAACCAGGACAACATAAATTTGTGTTCAAAATTGATAATACAGAGAAAGGGTGACAATACTGAACGACAACATAAATTTGTGTTCAAAATTGATAATACAGAGAAAGGATAACAATGCTGAACATCCTGATACCCACATGGAAATAGAACAGAAAAGGTTCAATTTTGTTGARGTGATCAATTGTGCTCTGTAAATTCTCACTTCTGGATTTATTGTTGAATGGTCATAAGCTTCATTGTGAATGGAAATTGCATATGATACGTAATTACTAGGCCCTGCCAAAATAGAACTATAGAAAACATTTTCATTCAGTGCATTCTCTTTCTACAAATGGGAATAGTTTATTTGTTTGCCAAGTTTAACTTTACTATTGTAGACAATAATACCAATTTTGGTAAAATATTCGTGGTCATTGACATTTGGAAGTTTTGAGATTGGTCATGGACTAATTACATCTTATTGAATATTTTTTGAACAGGTTGCTTTGCAAAAAAAATATGCATATGAAACATGTTTGATGGTGTCATCATATCATATATATCAAACTGTTTGATGGTGTGATCATATCATGCATCAAACTAACTATTTCAGCTTTACTTGTCCCTAATGATAGGTGTAGTGTCCACTCGAAACATTGGACATTTCAAAATTGTATACACAGCTTATCTCCAAAAAGCTCGAGCAACATTAACTATTATATATCAAATAGTATTTATCAATGCAGATACATTTGTAGACTGTGTAAAAAATAGATGGGAAACTTTCAATCCACCTAGAATAAATACAGAGTGACACAATTATTGACTTTCACATTGAAGAAACATCACAGATCAAGGGTGTTATTATCACATCCACTTAATACACTATTATTTTATATAGAGCATTTGACTCTATTAGTAAATATAAGACAAAGTGAAAGCCTTCACCTCTTCTCATTTACAAATTCCTATTAGCAATGTCATTAACTGTCTTTGCACATTTTACAGATTTACACAATTGAAGGATAAACCAGAATGGCATGGCCCTGACAAATTATCTGCATCTTGTTCAAACTAGATGCACATTGGTTTATTTATCACATAGAACAGAACCATTCACATGTGACTTCGCATCTCGAGCAGATCACAACGCATGACTACAACAGCTTGGATAAATTGCTGTTTTTTCTATTAACTTAAAAGTTAAGAACTTGCAATATTAAAAACATACTTCCTCTTGAAATAAGCACAAGTAAGAATGGCTAACAGTCAGGTGAGCTGTTGTCTAGCTGCAACATGGAGAGGTTCAAATCCTGGCAGGCATGCACCCCCTCCTTGTGTGGTGTTTGTCAGATGTGGTTATGGATATTGATGTAGCCTTCATGGAATTATTGAGATTACAAAATGTGTCATTCTTTGCTGAAGTACAGGAAGGTGATACGAGTTATTTCCAGGTTTGCCATCTATCAAAAAGACAGGTTCCCATTAAAAACAAAGTAAAATCAACTGAGGGCAAATAATTCAGATTTTGAGCTTGCAAAGACCAAGGCTCAAGCATAAGTCCATGCTTGTTTGGTACCCATGCTCTCGGCGAGGGTTGTCAGGTCTGAATCACACCTTTTATCATCATGGTTCAACCAGTTACAATTTTGCTCACAGTTGGGTTCCAGGGATCCAGGGGTACTCTCCAAACATTCTCTTAAGAGATACACACAAGTTTTGGCCATACAATAAAAACTGAAAGGGAGCATTTGCCAGTGTTTCCTCAATCAAGCGCATGATGATGTGCCAATTCAGATGCTAACACTGGCACAGAAGACATGATTGGAAAAAGTGATCAACCTCAGCTGGACTAGTCTCTTTGAAATTTGAAGCTATAAATATAATCAATGGTT
Organism: Picea engelmannii; assembly: GCA_009831015.1. Lineage (NCBI taxonomy): Eukaryota > Viridiplantae > Streptophyta > Pinopsida > Pinales > Pinaceae > Picea > Picea engelmannii. Next base: position 631,116 of record ML779259.1, read on the forward strand.
TTGATTAATTGATGGTTATTTAAAGCATGCTAGTTACAAACCAATCAGTCAGTAGTCACTCTAAACACATCGCTAGCAGTAGAGGCAATTTAACGAGACAATGACAAGGTAAAATATGTGATTTACAATAGACATGAGATAATTAGAACAATCAGTCGGGTATTGGGYTCATGATGAGAAACAGACCTTTCCACATGGATTAGGCAATCACATTGGAAGCTGCAAGCATATTGAGGAATGTCATTAGTCAAAAAAATCTAAGCTATCAAGATGTGCCGACAAGAGCTACAATCATCAAATGAAGAACTATATCTGATATTCTTAAAAGCATCCATCAGTCAAACAAAGATATCCGCAGGTGAGAATATTAGACATAATCTAGTACCAATATACTCTAAATGTACAAATGCAACACTCAGATCACCTCCGACTCCTTATAAAAGAAAAGAAAAATGGAACTACCGCTCAGCATCAAAATATCTAAAAGTGCTCCTAGAATACGCTCTTGTATGCAGTGTTCATAATGTCTGATTATAAGATAAGACAACTTAAATCGACTAAGTAAGAGCATTGAACAAGTTAAAATGCATGCCTTGGTTGCATATACAATTGAAGAACATTAAAGGACCTGATTAAAACCAAAGTGCTGGAGATAAATAGGAACTCAGGTTCATCGGACTTTTGGCCTCTTGGCAGGTCCTCTTGAATCTCTAACATCAGGTACTCGAGATTTCCCTGCAACTTTTGCTTTCCGTCGTCGCCTTTCCTCCTCACTATCTGATTCATCACCTTTTTCCTTGTCTGCATTTCTAGCTTCTGCTTCCAATTCATCCCAGGTTTTTCCTTCCTCCTCTTCAGAATCTTCCTCTTCTTCTTCATCTTCATCAGACTCCACAAGGGACTCATTTTCTGAATCCTCCTCATCTGATTCTGATTCCTCTTCCACATCTGAGGGCTCATATCCTTGATCAGATTCCTCTGAACCCTCTGAATCAGAATCGCTAGCTTCCATGTTCAAAAATTCCCAGCCACCATCTTCAATAAATTTCTCTGGGTCATCTGTAATAGTCTTCAATATTGGTCGCCAGTTCAAATTCATCCTGCTTTCATAATATTTGATGTCCATAGAATTGAGCCACTCCTTGATACCATCAAGTGAAGCAGAAGGAATAGCATCTATGCGAAGGATTTCCCGTTTGAAGTCCTTAAAAACAATGGCCATATCAAAGGCCTTTTGCCCAAGCCCTACTCTCTCCAGATTGACAATCTCAATCTCACTTATGGTGATCACTAGGAAGGGAATTTCTATCAACTCCACCAAACAATTAACTGTAGGAACAATAAAAGCAGAGGCTTTGTGAGGAACTCCATGAAAACCTAGCTCTCTAAATGGTATATCAAACTCTAATTCGAGATCTTTGAGATGAGACTGCTCCCATAGCTCTGACACTCTCTTCACAAAAGCTTGAAACTCTGCATTGATTTTGTTTTTCCTATCCCTCTCCTGCTGTTCTTCCTCGATTTCATCTGGATCATACATTGATCTCCTTGCACCTCCTAAAGTTTGAACCACATCCATCACCTCAACAAAGAATTGGACATCCTTGGTTTTCTTTGTGCCTACCATAATATGATTGTGTAGATGGAAATGTAGCAAAGTAATCATCTCCTTTTCGGCAGGCTGGAAGAATGCATGCTTAATGTTTTGATACATGACATCAACTCTCTCCTCCGCTCTCATGGTTGAATAGCGGAAACCATTGTAGTGACTCTCTAGGGTTCCAGTCATCTTTCTGCCTCTCCCCCCAAATACAGGCCGGATCCACAGATCTGTCAGCCTGATTGGCTTTGTTTTAGACAGCTGAAGCTTCTCTTGAGTCACTAGTGTTGCTCTTTCTGCTTTCTCGGATTCTTTCAATGCTACAGAGCGTTTGTGGGATTTGATCATCTGAACAACCTGGTTGACATGCCGTGAATCCTTCGACCGGAAAGAAATTTCCTTCACATAAATACTGCTTGGAAATTTTGTGGTTGGCATGTAGTTTGCATTAAAACCCGTCCCTGGAACATTGAAAATTATCCTTATATAAGAATTGCCTCCATCCTGTTGGCTCGAAACACTCTTGATAGTAGCTACATGAAAAGGAATCATAACACCATAAATTGGTACCAAAACTGCATCGTTCTTTGTATCAACCTGAATCATAAGATCTCTTGCAGAAGGGATATCATCTACATTTTTGTAGGCAATCATCTCACTGGATGGCTTAGAAGAACTATGCCCGTCCCCTGAACCATTACCCCCTGTAGCCAATCTCCTTGCAGTCTCCTCATTCTTTTGCCGTGCAAGTTCCGCCTGGTGCTGCCGCCTTTGCTCCTCTTTCGTCATCTCCTGGTTATCGGACCTCAACGTAGTTCTCGAGATGACAGACTCTCCTCCATTTGCCTCAGCCTTGGGTTTTGGTTTATCTTCCTCTTCATCATCATTGAATGAGTATGCAACATCGGTATAAACCTTAGAGCTCGCAGCAGTCGCAATTTCAGGCCCTTTATCCCTAACAACAACAGTATCAGCAATTGACAAAGAATAATTCCGAGTTTTAGAATTACCAGTCGGCAGCTGCAAATTCTGAAGTCCAAGTGCCACATTGAAAACCATTCCAGCTCTCAGAACTTTGTCATTCCTCAAATTTAAGCTCAGTCCGGACTCCCGGAACTCGATTCCAATCCCTGTTCCTGCAGACTTTGTCAAATGGGGCAGAAACTCTGGCCCATCTCTCTGGACAACTTCCATCGCCGCTTTATAAGCAGCGCTCGCAGGATTCCCCGGCCTGAGCCCATTGATCGCCGCCTCCTGGGCCTTCAACAGCACCTTATACGCCTTCCCCTGAACAGGCTCGGCATCGATCAGATAAGTTCTGGCGACGTTCGAGCAATAGCTGTTATACCGCGACCCAATAGCGCAAACAATGACACCAGTGGCTTCATAGTAGAGATTCTCGTCATTGCTAACAGCCCCCGGCCTCAAATCAAACTCACCTCCGCTCTGAAACACAGGAGGGTAACAAATATCCACATTCTCCGCCTTCAACTTGACCTTAGCCTTCTGTGGATCGAGTATTGCTTTTTCCGTATCTTCCATTAAACCAGAATGAGTGACCTTCTTCTCCTCGTCTATAATAACCTCAAGCCTCGGCACCACAACATTTTTCAAAACGGAAGCACTCAGAAAAGCAGCCTTTTTAATACTTATAATCTCCGCCTCATCCTTGACAGCAAAAATCTCTGAAAATCCGCCGCTAACATCCACAACCTGAAACCCCGAACCCTTCAATTTTTCAGCCCAGGCTTCCAGAAGCTTTCCTTCTGGGATCTCTTTGACAATCGAACCCACGACCACCGGAACCCTAGCTTTACTCATGGACTCACAAATTTCCTCCATTTGGGCACTTCCAGAATCGTTCCTGCCCTTCACATGTAACACTATATCGATTCCCATAGAAGTCTTGGAGGGTTTCTTCAGAACTTCCAAAAGGGAAGCCTTTTTCTGGCTGCAGAGAAAATGAATCCGGCTTTCCATGAAAACCATTATGGTTTCCGGGAACTCGTACCCTAACAGCCATACGTTCAAGGCCGAGGACTTCAAGTACCGCAGATCTTCAGAAGGCGGAGGGGCCGAAACCGTTATGGCGTCGGCAGAACCCCAGAAAGCCTGCTTGTTCTCCTTCCAGTTTGTGTAGAAGGTCTTCAGCCTTTTACAGAACGTATCTGCGTTGATTTCGTAACCGCCGGAGGACGCCTTGGGAGCGTTCCCATTTCTGGCTTCTGCCATTTTTGCCACCCAAACCCTAACACAGAAACAGTATCGACTCCCCTAGGGTTTGAAACGAGGGTTTTGAGAACCTTCGACGACGGGGTTTTCTATGGATATATGGACCGCCAATGGAAGATAAATTATGGATTTGTAGAGGGATAAATGCCGAAGAAGAAAATGATGTTATTTTCGGCATGGACAGCAGCCTTCACAGAGATTTAATGGTGGAAACGCAGAAATTATGAAGGCTCAAGTCTTCGCCATAACACTAACCTTCGCCCTTGGGATTATTATTCACTTGTTATCACATCATGGAAAATGATGGGAGGAAGAAAGAAATAGGTTGAAAACCGGGGGAGGACAAGAGGGTTTACATGGCGGGAAGATTGAGTCTTTTAACTATTTCGTCGCCTCCATTACAGAGCTCATCTCTGAATTAAAGGTCGTGGGACTTTCTATACCAAAGAA
>ML779259.1:664340-676267 GCA_009831015.1 Picea engelmannii
AAATCTTATGCACATACCCCCCCCATGAAGCTACACAATTTGAGAACAAGAGATTCCTTCTGGTACACTTATCAAGTCTCGAAGGTAATGTGGAGAACATGTTTTAAATGGTCTTATCTATCCCCTTGAACTTGCATGTATCCTTGTCTCTTGCTTTGAAGAACTGTACGTCGATGACCATGGATCCTATGTGTGGGACTCACTAGTTCATCAATATATTATTAGTTTCCCTACCTAGCATTGAAGGTGACCTTTGTGAAGGGATAATAACCTAATGAGTCAATCTCCATGGCATCATTTTCACTTCGCCTAGGTAGAAGCTCTAGCTATGTGGGATCTTGGGGGGCGACTAGTCTTCTTGTCAAGGGTTGGGAAGCTTCATGGAGCATTGTCACTATCGTTACAGTTGATGTGTCCTCTGTGAGATTAAAGGCCTAAGGAATTGCCTTTGTAAGTGTGAGCAACATGTGGTAGAGATGCAAGGAAATATGACATACTATGAAATCCAATGGGAAATATGGCAAAAGAGGTTTAAGGAGAAGAACATGAAGAATAACACGATAAGGGGCAATTTCCTCTTGGAAATGGGAAGCCAATTGCTTAGCTTGTTGGAATTGGAGTCTAAATCATGTGCCTCTTACTATACTTCGAAGGAGACAACTAGAATGGATTCTTCCCTAGCCACTTTGCAAACTCTATTTGGGTGAATTCTCCCTTCGGAGGGTCTGCTCTCCCCCTCTCTGGACTTCATTGACAATTCCTCAAACTCCACTTCTTAAGAATTGTTGGAAAACTTTGTGATGCTACCCATGGATTTACTTGGAAACTCAAACGAGTTGATGGACAATGGTTTTGTGAACTTTGACATAGCCACCACCACTGGTTTTGGCCTTGTAATTGTCCACACAGAAGACATGGCAATCCAAGTGGACTTGACTTTTAAATCCTTTACTAGACTTTAATATTCCCTCTCTTTTTTTCTCAAACTTATTTAATATGTTTTGTCAAATAACATTATTACCACTTAATGGATTGATTGAGGAGGTATACATAAACCAGCCAAGAGGCTTTATCGATGAAGGTGGTGGCAGAGAAATGGTGTCAACATTAGTACAACACATTTGGTTTTCTCAAAGCAATGGTGATAACAAGTACAAGTTATAGTTGATAAAGTGTACCAAAGTCAGATGGAGTCGAATGGAGAACATGACAATGATGATTATGATGGTGAGGTGGGACGGTTTTCAAAGGAGGTTTTTGTCACGAATGAGGATTTTATATGCAAACAGGCAGACAAGCGAGTTCAAATATCAAGCCAAATCCGACCGTTGGATCCCATGTAGATCCTGATAAGGAATCCGTGAACCAAAGGGTGTCAGGGTCTTTAATCCACTCGCATGCAAAATATATGCATGCTCATCCTAAGATTGAGAAGGCAATGCAAGATCAAGTTGGAATTAGTGTGCATCGTTTATCCTCCCATGCATTTGATGCAGAGTCGAGCAGAGCCAAGAGAGCCATTCATTCCAGTTTAGGTATAGGTAGTCCCCCTTCCACAGAAGAAGTTAAGCCACAATCTTGGGCGAGCAAGAATACAGTGATAAAATCTAGTCTAAGGTTTTGGAAAACTTGCAAACAAAGGAAAAAAATGGTGGTGGGAGATGATGTCTCTCTCGATGAGATTCTAGAGCTAATTGGAAAGACGATAATTGGTTGGTTTTGTGGCAATATTGTATGCCCAAAAGCACTTGGAATTTGGATGGATGAAAATTGGAAAGAAATTTTGGGATATAGGCAAAGTTTTCACACTCTCTCCCAAGGGTGGATTTGTTTTAAGTTTTGGTCCAGGGAGAACCTTAATCATATTTTCTCTTGGATATGGGGATGGAGTCCTTTCAAGCTTGTCCTAGAGGAGTGGTCTGTCTCTTTTGATGCATGAGATATTTTGGCTCTAACAAAAGTCTAGGCAATCCTGCCCAATCTCCCGCTGATTTTTTGGAATGCAGAAATGCTAAAAGCCATCAGAAACAAAATTGGTCATTTTTTCGGCTTGGAACTGGACTGGGATTCAAAACTAGATCGCATGTGGGCTTGGATACAGGTAGAGGTATATTTTTGAGAAGGTCTGCAAGATGAAATCAAGTTGGTATGGAAAGGATTTTCTTGGAATTAAAGGATACACTACTCGAAGGTGCCTGTTGGGTGCCAATTTTGATCTTTTCATCAAGCCTATTCACCTCCATTTTTACCTTAAAAACCTCCACTTTTTCCTATTTTCATCTACTTAATGGCATAATATGCACAAACAAGGTAATAAGTTGTCTTTTGGAAGAAAACTCTTAGTTTTTCTTGTAAATCATAATTAAAGCTATTTTTGCAAACAATTACCTATAATCTAGTCATTACAGGAATTAACTATATTTCATGAGTTATTACATGAATTACAGGTTGACATGGTTATGATCAATCAAATTTAAATTTTCCACTTGGAGGTTTTTCATTTATGTAAGGAGATGGTGATTTACCTATCTTACCCTTCCCATGGCACTCAACACCTGATGGTCAACGCAAGTCAAAACCAACATGAAGTTATTACAAGAAATTCATAGAGTTACCGACAACCAATCATTACAGGAAATCAACATGCAGTTACTACAAGAAATCTCCAGGTAATTATTACAGGAAATCCGCAGGCAATTACTACAGGAACTTTGTGGGCAGTTATTACAGGAAATCCGCAGTTCACTCATAGAGTTGGGCATTCGATGCCAGAAGCAAGGAACGAGGATCATCTTATTAGAAAATCAAGGACTCGATCTAGAAGAACAAGGAAAAGTTATGTCAAACGCTATAATGGAGATCTGAGCTATTTTTCCTGTAATTTATTTTTGAAAACATAGTGTAATCTGCAATTTTCGAGCAGTAATATTCATAGGTGATTTGCGAGAATATAATGGAGATTCTCGAAAATCCAGAACATGGGTTTGTCTAGAACATGGTCATTTAGGTCCAAAGTGAGTAGATTTCCCATAAAAAGACATATTGAAAGAGATGCAGGCACATTTATAATATGGTTTCTCCCATATTTTCTTGTAGCGACTGATTTTCAAAACCACATATTAAGGGTTGCACCCAACGAAGGAATGAAATTGGTTTTTAAGATCCGTAGATAAAGTCATAAATATAGCAAGTCTGTTAGATGCAATTTCTCATATATAAACAGGTTGATCATATGTATGGAGCCCCCCTCCATATATTTTTATTGTAAAGGCATGTGGCTGAAAACAAATTGTAATTGTTGATTCAAAAGCAATTGACTGAAATAAGATTTCTTTTACAGTCTAAGTTTTCCTTAACAACACATTCCAGGAGGGCCCCTTGGTATGTGTTGTACTTTCATAGTTGTTTTAGAATTAGTTTTCATTACTTGCATTCATTTCCTGTAGATTCACATTTGCTGTCACAATTTCCCATAGGTTAAGAGTTTTTCTTTAAAGCAATTTACATGCAACAATCACTCTAAGAATGGTGAATAGTAATTGTTCCATATATATATGTTAAATATACTCAACATAATTGAGCAATATTTCATCTAATGTTCCATACAAACAGTTACCACAAAATGTAATCAGGGTTGGATCAAGTCTATAATTTTTTTTTGTTTTGCGCATTTCTTTATTGCTTAGTTTATTTTCAGTCAGTCTCTTAACTCACACTTTGAGATAACCCTTTTTGGTCTTGAAGCTTGGTTAACTAAACAGAGTGTGTTTGCAAGTAGGCACACTTTAAGAATGAAATATTTACTTGTAATCTAAGTCCCTACCATTGACAGTTAAGTCTGAGTGATCATGGCCAAGAGAACCATTTCTATTTGTGAGTTTGGTAGTGTATTGCTTTGATTTTAGTAGGAGTTCATAGACAATTTCAAGACTAGTTTTGCACATATTATGCTTGTGTCTCATAAGTTTACTTACTTGGATTGATAATAAATGTTGAGGAATCTAGATCACTATATCATCCCAACAATGTCATTCCAGTGTTTTGGGTGCCATGAAGTTGACCACCTCCAAACTCAATGCAAGTGTCACCCATCATAGTTTCCATCCTTTCACAAAATATGGAAAAGAAAATCGCAAGCAGTTAATGATCATGCAGAAGGTGCTCAATCATGAGTTGGGTTATCCAGTAGTGAAGCAAAGGCTAGGAGAAATACATCGCCTTCTCTCTCAAAGTATAACTCGGGTGATTCATCTAGTAAGGACCCAAGTCCTTCTCTCTCTTTTTCTAAAATCTCTTTAAAATTGCCTCCTCGTAAAATTTTTGTTTCAGACAATATCTCTGGTATTCACTTAGCCTCTGACCTTCCCCTCCCCACTCATAGTTTAACTAATGAGTCTTTTTCCCATTTTATTTCTTCCTCGATGCCTTCCCCCAAGGAAAAGCTCTTGTCTCCCTCAAGTCAGGGGGTCAAACCCCTCTTTGTTGTTTCTCGACCCAAGTCTCCTAGCCCCTTTGGGGACACCTCAAATGGTAGTTTCTTCTTGAATTCCTCTGTCAAGTTGGACTATCTTCTCAGATCTAGAGTCAAAGCAGATTTGGTTGGAGACCGAGGTGGAGGTTTGGCCTTGGAGAAAGGCTAGGTGGACAGGCAACAAGGAAATCCTTTCTGTCAAAGGATTAGTTGAAAGTAAAAAAGGAGGTACAAGATGGACACCAATCAATGATATATAGGGCCCTTAGAGCGAGGTTGGCCCATACCAAGGTCTCCCAATGATTATTCTCTCCCTTAATATTAGTTGGGTTGGGGCCGCCCACAAAATCTCAGCCCTCAAAAGGCTTGTGCTATTGCAGAAGCCATATGTAATTCTCTACAAGAAACTATGTGTACAGGGGTCAAAGCTGAGAGTTCTCTTAAACCTTGGCTTAGGGACTAGTCTTTCTTTTCTTCTAAATCAGAGGGCATTTCGAGAGGTCCCCTTACAACATGGAAGTAGAGTTTTATTTTCTCTCACTCAAAGCCCATTCCTTTAGGTTTGGTTGTGGATCTAAGGGACCCAACTCTAAAGTTCACTTTTAAAATTATAAACCTGTATGGGCCTTACACTGAGCTCATCCCTTTTTGGGGGCTAGCTTCCTCAAATATTCTTCAAGAAGGCAATATTGTTCTAAGGGGGACCTAAACTTCACAGTCTCCTCTTAGTAAATTTGGGGGGAAAGGGCGAGAAAGGACTACCAAGAAGGTTTATTCTCTAATTGGATTTCTAGTCAGGCTCTGGTAGATGTAGCTCCACAAAATATTTCTTGAACTTGGTGAAACAGTTAGAAAGGGAAGGATTCCATAGCAAAAATACTGGACCATTTTCTCATTTCAAAAAACCTGATGCTAAATTCATGGGGCATTTCTTTGGGGGTCTCGTAAGGGGGGTTCTCACACCACATGCCAATTTTCCTGAAAAATTATGAAACATGACAAAGAAAAAGATTTTTCCTCTAAGTTAAACGACTCTAGGTTGCAGGAAGAGGACCTCCACTCCTAATTCGTAAATGCTTGCATCCATCTATCGAGATCCGAGGGTTCCTCTTTTATGAGTCAGTTCTCAAACAACTTAGTCAAGATTGGGATTTAATTAAATCCCATGCCAAAGAATTCCAAAGTCACTCCCAAAAGAGCCTTAAGGAAACTGAAATTGGTCTTAATCACCTTTTGTCTGTTAAATTGGTCGGTTCCCTCAACCAAGAGGAAGAGACATAGCTGGGAGTTCTCTTAAAACGAAAACAATACCTTCTTTTGTTGGAAGAAAGGAGATGGAGACTAAAAAACAAGGTCGTGTGGTTAAAAAGGGTGACAATCATACCAAATTCTTTCATAGATATGCTCAGTACAGGAAGGCTCAAAATACAATCAACGATATCAAAAATATTAATGGAGATTCAATGTCCTCTCACTAAAAAATGGAAGAAGCATGAGTTAATTCTTTAGCACCATGTTTAAATAAAATCTGGGATGCCCCGTTGAAGAAATTCGTGAAGTGGTGGATCTTTTCCCTAATAAAATATCGAAAGAAATGAACAAGGTATTAATGGAAAAGGCCGCTGAGTCTAAAATCTTCGACACTCTGTTGGCATTCCAAAAATCAAAAAGTCCGAGTCTAGATGGTATGTCTGTGGAGTTTTTCTTGGGTTTTTACGACCTCCTTAAAGAAGATTTAGTTAAAGTGGTTATAGAATCTCAGGAAAGTGGTAAGATCTTCGACCCTCCTAATAAGGCCTTCCTAGAACTCATTCTGAAGTCTTCTAAACCTTCTTATTTCATCGATTTTCATCCTATTTCTTGTTGCAACATGGTCTACAAATTAATCTCCAAGATTATTGCGAATTGAATCAAGCCTATTCTGAGTGACAACATCTTTAAGGAACAATTTGATTTTCTGTTTAAACGTTAAATCCATGATGCGGTCTCTCTTGCCCAGGAAGCCTTACATTCAGTTAAAACTCAACATATCCCCTCTTACATCATAAAATTAGATCTCTCTAAAGGTTATGACAAGGTCAATTAGACATTTCTAAGACTTGCCTTGATCAAGATGGGTACGGAACTGCCCACAATGAATTGGATAGTGGGATGTATAGAATTGACTTCTTTCGCAGTGCTCATAAATGGTGCCCCCTCCAAGTTTTTTTGCTCCTCCAGAGGACTCCATCAAGGATGCCCTCTGTCACCTTTTATTTTTCTCTTCATCGCGGGAGGGATGAGCCATCTAATCCAAGAGGCCAGGAACAAAGGCTTCCTCTTTGGCCTTGAGATTACAATTTTAGAGATTATCTCCCATTTTCTTTTTGTTGATGATATATTGCTCTTTGGTGCAAATATTGTTAGAGAAATTCAATCTCTAAAAGCCATCTTGGACCTTTTTGGTTCAACAAAAGGGATGGAATTAAATGGTCGGAAATCATCCATCAAAGCTAATGATTTGGAAGCAGAGGTAAAGGAGAAACTTGAAGTTCAGTTCCCCTTTGAAGTATTGGACATAGATGCTAATTTGAAGTACATGGGTTTTGTGTTAAACCAAATTCATATGGTTATTCAAATTGGTCTTGGTTGGTTAAAAAATTCCAAGCAATAATTGATATATGGGTGAATCATTTCCTCTCTCTCGAGGAAGGCTAGTTTTAATCAAATTTGTTCTATGTAGTATCCTAGTCTATTGGGTTACTATTGCAAAGATTCCAAAAGGTATCCTCACCCATATTTGAAAATCAATATTTAAATTCTTATGGTCTAGAAAATATAAGGAAGAAGGAATACCCCTGGTTAAATGGTCAAAGCTCACAAGACCAAAGGACTTAGGAGGGTGGGGAATTCATAATTTATTTTACTTCTGCAAAGCTTTGGAAGCAAAAAGCCTTTGGAGGATGACCTCCAATAATATGTTGTGGGGAAGAGTCACGACCTCCAAATACTTGGTAGGGAATTCTATTGAAGAGTGGTTCAGGAGTCCATCAAAAGTAGTGCCAATTAGTTCAATAGGTTGGAAAGCAATGGTAGACGCCTTCCATGTGATTAGGGATTGGGTTGAATGACATATAGGAAATGGAAGAAGTGTGAGGATTGGGGAAGACCCATGGGAAGGTTCATACAACAATTTCAAACTCTCAGGAGGTCTAATCAAAAGACTTCATGCGCAAAATATTATCACTTTGAATGATGGAACGATCCAATGAATGGAAAACATGGGAAAATCTATCTGAAAATATGTGACAAATTTAAATTTAGAAGAGAAGATGGAAATGAATGGTCCATGTACACGTCCTCTTTGAAACAATGTTTCATTATATTGTCAGAGGATGAGCCAATATCCATCTGTTGGGCAAAAAATAAAAAAAAACGGGCTGATATTCTGTCAAATTGGGCTAGCAAGCTCTGTCTAAAGGTTCCCTTGAAGAAGTGATTAAATGGTGGCGGAGATCAACATGGAAATCGCATGCACCCAAAAAAATGAAAATTATTTTCTGGTTAGCAATGAAGAAGAAATTTTTAACTTGGGATGCTTTGTGCAAAAGGGGATGGTGCGGTTTGAGTTGTTGTTATTCATGCAACTGTCAGGGTGAGTCAACTACATACCTTTTCTTTCAATGCTCTTACACTTTACAGGTTTGACATCAAGTCTATTTGAAATTGAATATCCCCCAAGTCTCATTCGTTGACAATATGGAGGGATGGTTGGATTCTTGGTGCAAAGAGTTGGCGATTCGAGAATATGTTGCTCTCCCATGTTTTACAATATAATTCATTTGGTGGGTGAGAAACCCTAAAATCTTCGAAAACAAATACATTCCAACAGAGGTCTTAGTGGATTTGATATATCGGTTAGTTTTTTTTTTATAAAAAGGATCAAGGCAAGAAGAAACATCGTGTTCTTGTGATGCCAGAGCTTGTGGTAGATACTCCTTGGGGTTTTTTGATGGGGTCAATCAAGGCCACCCCCCTATCTGTGGAGTAGGGATGCTTCTATACATAAATGCAGACCACCGATTCGAAATTCGCTACTCTCCCAGTCGAAGATCTAACTTGAAGGATGAATTAACAACAATATGGGTTTTACTATTTCTGGCCATTTCTTTGAATCTGTGTAAGCTTCAAATTTTTAGTGACTCTCAAGTGGTGGTAGATTTGGTCAATGACAAGGTTCAAATTCTAGTGACAAAGTTACAACCTTTAATGAAAATGATAGAAAGCTGCTAGGTGAATTGGAATGGTTTTACTGTATTCATGTCTACAAAGAATTAAACCAAAAGGCAGATGAATTATCCAAAAAGGCATTGGAACTAGGGACACGGTCATTTTTCTACCAAGCATTTCAAAAAAATCAATAACATTATTGCCCATCAATTTCCTAAACGACATATCTATAAACTTTTAAATTTAAGGAATTGAACAAAACTTCATAAAAAAAAATCTATATCAATATGCGAATTTCAAGATACAACTACCCAAACAAAAATTATATATATTTTTACCTTGATTATACACCATTCAACCACAACCATTTTTAATATAAAAATTTACCCATTATTATTAAAAACAAACAAACATACATTGAATAGAATATCATGTTCCAATAAAAAAAACATGAATTGATTCCAATAAAAAACATGAATTGATTTGTAAAGGAAAAATCATTTTTGACTTTATGAGTTGATTTGTAAAGGAAAAATCATTTTTGACTTGAACTTCTCATAGCATCTTTAATTTAATTGGGCTTTTCATTTAGGGCTATTAGACATCTTTTCATTGACGGCTTAGCTTCCATCTTTAAAATTGATATTTAATCATTTAACTTTGGTAAGATTTGCATTTCGTTCCTACATAAGCAAATCATTCAAAAATAATTGGTAAAATTTTCTTTATTTTGTTTTAAACTCAATTTTTAATTACATTAAAATAAAATATTTTATAAAATTGATTTTTGGTAGTAATTATTATAAATATTTTTAAAAATTATATTAATGACAAAGTGTTTTTATATTTTGTAGATGAGATTATTTTTAAAAATGAAAATGAAAATTATTTTTATATTATAATTTTCAGATTTAAAAATGAAAATTACAATACTTTATAAAATTGATTTTTTAATATTATTATAATTATTTTAAAAAATTACATTAATGACTAGGTGTTTCTATATTTTGTAGATGAGATTAATTTTTTTTTTGATATATTTAAGAGTGATCAAATGTCATCAAAGTTTGTCAATTCTCGCTAGCTCAATTGGTTAAGGTGTGGGTTTAGTTTGTTAAGCGACCCGAGTTCAATACCCTTACAGTGTGTTTAGTCGGGAGGAGACACCCAAAAATCTAGCCATGTTAAGTATTGATGTGGCCTAAGCCGGGTGCGATCCTCGGGTGATTTTGACGGCTTAGATGCCCCTGGATTGCGGTTTCTTAGCCAATAATTGAAATGTTGGCCCCACAAGTGACGAGCATTTTCAACAAAAAAAAATGCCATCAAAGATTGAAATTAACCCCTTTTAACCTACTTAAATATAATAGAGCAATGTGTTCACTACCAGAACTATACTCTTTAACAAAACAAAAAAACCTTCACAATACTTTTTATTATTATCTAACTTTAAGGTTAGGACCAAGCCAAACACCAAATTGGTGTATGAGACCCCTTTGTTTTTGGGACAAGAGACCCTCTCCATGCAACGATTTGATTGCTAAAATATAAGGAGGTGTACATACCATACCCCCTTTGGATCTGAACTTGTGACCTCCAAGGAGGAGACACGTGTTCTTAACCATTAAACCCACTAAATATTTACCAGTGTAGATCCATCTTCAACCGGATTTATCAAGCACTGAGACGGATCCAATTTCTTAAGGTATAATTTTATTATTATTATTGTTTCATTCCATGTCAAGTTTTACACGATGCGTGTAATTGTTTTTTTAATAGAGCCAACTTTATTTTTATTATTATTATTATTTTTCAATTGGACCGACTTCAATTCTTTCTATGTCAAGTTTTACACCGTGCGTGTAATTATTATTTTTAATTGAGCCGACTTTATTTTTATTATTGTCATTTTTTTAATTGAGTCAACTTTATTTTTTTTTCTAAGTAATGTTATCTAATATAACGTAATGCTAACGTCTCAACATCTTCCCCATACTGGTATGTAAAGCACCTCGCTACTCTCGGTACAATGATTAGCTCAATACACTTTAACTTGAACTTATAACTACTTAAATAAACTAAACTAACTATCTACTTAACTTATTAATATGTACTTTCAAATTATAATTACATTTTAAGTTAAATTTAATTCAACATATATATATATATATATATATATATATATATATATATATATATATAACATTTTACTAACAATAACAATAAGAGTAATTTACATCTATCATGCAACTTGCCTACCACATGGGAAACCAAACCAAGTGAGCTACAATATAGCCATTGTCCATGAGTTCAATACGAAGTTTCCCCATGATATAACCAATGTTTAATTATAAAATTATAGATATATAAAGGCCATTTCTGTGGATATTAAAAATTTGTTGATCTTACCTAATCGAAATGCTATAAAAACCAAAAACTGAAACTAAAATCATTAGAGTTAGACATGAGGAGAAGGAACAATTGCCTCTGGAACCTAGGGTTGATCTTCTTTGGGCTCGTTCGGGTCTAGGCCAACTGTACACTCGGCGAGGAGGGAGATTTTTTGGTCGACCATCATGAATCTGAAGTTGAAGATACTCCATCTGAAGAAGAATCTCATTGTATGCAATGCTCCTTTCTATCACAACTTTTCCGAGCAATGTTTTGAGATGCTAGTGCAAATCAACAGTTCAATGATACTTGGTCTCTCTTGAGCAAGAGGTGCTAATATTCGAAATCCAACGAGTGAATTTCACATCAACCTCTTCCTTATTCATCAAAGCTCTTTTTAGTCGCACATCCACTTTGTCCAACTCCAATTCTACTCTGGTTTTAAAATGCGTAAGTGTTTAGTAGTTCTCTTCCGTGACTATGGCTTCTTGTTGGGCATGAGGAATCAAAAGCCTTTGTTCACGATGACGACCCCTTATGCCAATACCACATTTAACAATGATTTCCAAACCAATACTTATATTATTGCTCACTCAAATATTTCTTATATTTTATTATTTTTAATTTCATGTAACTTATAATTTGATCATCCCATATATTACATGTTTTCATAAATTTTATTTAAAGTTTTTTAATTCTCTCTTACATTGGTCAATGCTCCTCTCCTAAATATGTAGGTCATTATTGTCCTAGTACTTATTTTTCCTCACCCTATCATTTTTCCTTACAACGTCCTTTCATTTAAAAAAAATCTTAATTGAATTTTAAAACCGACTTTTTTTTTTTTTTTTTTTAA
>ML779259.1:676277-690994 GCA_009831015.1 Picea engelmannii
GGAATCTTTAACGGTTTCTTTTTGATAGATTGAATATCTTTATTAAAAAAAAAAAAAAATGCTTTATGTACTCAAAGTTGTCAGTTTAGTCTTTGTTGATACTATTTTAAGATTTTGATGTGTATATGTATTTATGTGTAAGACAATTGTAAATGAGGCAGATTTCCATTTTTACTATATATATTTGGATCTAGCTAATTACTTTACATATTTTTTTAACTAAATAAAAATAATTTTAAATGATATTATAAGACCAATTCTTTTATCAAATTAAATGCATATACACATGCACACACATATATAATCATTTTATTTCATAATAAAAAATATATATTATATTATTCAGAGTTGGAAGTATTTTAATTATGTTCATAGACATCAACATCATTAGTTTAAGAACTTTTTTTCAAACCAAATAGTCAAAATATGTAAAGTTTTGAGTCAATGCTCAATGATGTTGGTCCCACCATGATGTAACTTATTTGCAAATTCTGAATAAAAAGTTAGATGATTTTTCTCTATGCACGAAAGTGTGTGTTGATTTATATGCTCACCACCCACTTTGAACCAGCTCAACTTTAAAGAAAGTAACCCTAAATATTATGTTTGAGAGTCCTTATGGATGATAATGGCTCCAGAGCCTTGTCTTGGGCCTTGGATAAAGAGTATTTTGGTTCCTTGATGTGTTATATATGATAAAGCTTTTTTTTTGACAATTTGTCAATTATGTCATTTAGTTCTTAGAATATATGGAGAAAGGAAATGTTTTCAAAGGATCTTTTTACTTCTCTAATTTTCTTCATAATTAAGAGAAGCGTAATGTTCTCCAATTTTTCTATCCCCTTTGATCAATCCTGATGGGGACCTCCCGGTCTGAAAAATCCTCTAACCTGCAGAGCATGGAATGACTGTGCTTATGCTTCAAGCTTGAGCGCTCTCTATTTCCTTCAATCGGGCCCAAAATCAATTCCTTTAACAAAATCCTGAATAACTTTGTATGCATCAACCCATAAGTTGGTTTTGTGCGCAGATGACTTACCTTAAGCACCTTTTCAATCGATGCTAACCTTGTTTCAAAACTTGAACACTTGTTTGTCTCGGTGTTAAGATCCTTCTCCTTTCCATGACCAAGCGCTATGACCTTGCGCCAAAGCTCCATTCGCCAACTCCTTCATTATTGAAACCCATTCCTTTATCCATGGGACCAAGGACTATGACCTTGGTTTTAACTCAAAGGTGGTTTACCTTTTCCCCGAGCGTTATTTCTCTTTAGTCTTGCGGGCTCTCCATAAAAACCTTGTGCCAAAAACAGGTGCTAAGGCATTATCGTCGACTCTTACTCGTTGTTGGACCATTACCAATTACCAAAACTAAGCGCTAGAATCCCAAGCGCTTAACTCTCTATAGGACCTTGGATATGACCCAGTGCTTAGGTCATTGTCGTCGACTCCCTCTTATCCGGAGTATCAACGCACATAGATCGACGATATATCGGCTCGACGAAAGTGGGACCACTTTGAACGTTCTCTGCCATTGATATGATTAAGACCTTTAATTTACACCGTTGGTCCTTAGCGACATCTCCTTTATGCATCCATCATTGATCTCTTCCTCCCTTCAATATTCACAGTTTATTGTGAAACTTACCCCTTGGAGTACTAGTCGTCGATCCAATGGTTCATCATCATCGACGATCACTAAATGGATATTGTCATCGATGATTTGGAGTCGTCGTCGACCTTCAACTCATCCTTTATCGTTGTCGGCGATCATTCATCGTTGATACAACTCTTTTATGAAGTTTGGGCCTCAATATGGCAAGTCCCGATGATATACAAGTTATATCATCATCGAGAATTTAAAGTGAACCTTGGGTCTCAAATAGAAATCTTCTGACTATACAACGAAATGCTGAGTTGATCTCAGTCGTCGATTCTGGAAAGGCATCCATCCAGATCTAATCACCACCATCCATCTAATGAATCAACATCCACTGTTGATTCTCTCATGATTAATGATCATGATTTGTTTGTCTTCTCTATGTCCCAAACTTGGTCTCAGTGGATCATCGTCCACGTGTCCTTTTGAGAGTCATTGATCCAACTCCCTATGAGTAGATCTCCACTGTTGATCTAATGAAACTTGTCGTCGTCGTCGGAACTACAGGACTTTGAAGTTCCGATCAAGCAGACCAAACTCCCAACGATTGACAACCACCCGATGATATGTCTCAAATGGATAAGGAATTTCAGCCATCGATCTTATGATGATCAAGGGTTATGATAAAATATTCTCTTCTCCGTATCTTTGAAACCTTTGCGAAGTTTCAAACCCTTCATCTCTTCGTCAATTCCGTCTTTGCCATCTAAGTGTTATGGACCTTGATCTCGATCTACAAAATTTCTCTCCCCTTCGATCTAGAATGCGATCTCAGATCTGACCTCATCCTGCTAGTCCTAAATTCACCCTAATCTGCACAAAGATTCATTCACGAAAATATACACACAATTGTGATTGCTTCATTCATGATTCAATCACATTTGTTTACAAATAATGACACACACATTAACAGAGAAACCCAAACAATCCCAATTGTTTTCATTAGTTCAATTACTGTACGCATTTACAAAAATATTTTTTCTGGCATGAATCTTACAGTCTGACTCTTCCTCAACCTTCTCTCACTCCTTGGCCCAATTCTACATCAATCAACCACACTCTCCTTTTTGGTCCAATTTTTCATTCATTTGGCCACACATAGATGTTCGAGGGCTTACAATTTATGCATGGAAGATACACTTCCAGCCCAACAAAAATAAATTACTAAGAATTTTCAATTAAATACAACAATAACACTCTCACTCTTTACAATTGATGAGGATCAATTAGATTGAATCCTCCATACTTAGAACAACCCACCTAATCCAACTAATTTGCTAAATTAAGCCATTTACGTCATAATTAGGGAAAACAAACCCTATCCTTCTAGAACATGATTACAAACTTAGGAAAATACAATCAAATCCATTAAGGGAACCAATTCCATTTAGTAATTTCAAGACCCCCTTAAGCCTCCTCAAAATAATTCATTTATGATGGGAAATGCTCCTGCATCAAATCCACGACTAGCTTGTTATCTCCAAGAACATGAATGTATGCTACCCCTCTATCCAATGCCAATTTTAGCAAGATTTATAGTGCACACAACTCTGATTTATTTTTTGTTCCTTGTCCAAAGGAAACTTTAAAAGAAATGGAAATGTTTTTGTCTAAGAATAATATTCTTCCGAACCACATATGCAAGAGGAACCTTGACTAGCTCCATCAATGTATCCCTGGGCCTTAAAGTGATCGATATCATGTTGAATTATAATTCTGACAAGCTTCACTTTCACAGGCTTCCACATAGTACCACCATATGCATACCTTGTCCAATGAGATGCTTGAATGGGAAGAAGGTCTTTTCCTTAAAAATTCATTTAATTTATGACACCAAAGTACCTAGGCTGCAATTGTCCTTTCCTTGAAAATTCATTTCATTTATGGCGAGCCAGAGTATATCATCTACAATACGAGGCAAGGTTCTATGTTCAATGATTTTCTTATCCCTACACCAAGCTTTAAAATAATCTAAGATGGATTCACCTACTTTCAATTTCCATTTGTTAGTTTCAAGGATTCTTCCCAAACTTCTCTTGAATAAGGACGATAGACTAATAAATTATCAATTGATTCCTCATTCATTTTGCATATAATACACCTATGTGGGCCCTCTGACGATCATTTTTTGCAATTTTCCCATGTGAAAACTTTATTAGAGACCGCCAACCAAAAAAAGATCAGGGTTTTTAAAGGACAACTCAACATCCATATTATCCTCCACCACCGCACCTTTTCACCTCACTGTCTTCTTTAATCCTCACTTGGCATAGCCTGGATTAGTAGTGGAGTTCCCCAAACCTTTATTTTTTGACCGAATGATATCATAATCCTCATACTTTCATTTTAGACCATTGTGTTTGAGCATGTTTAAACACATCTTCCATTCCTCTATTAATTCTCCTTGCAGACCTAGCTAAAGATCATATTTCTAGCCCTAATTCCCAAAGGAATTTGCTTCTTGATCAATGGCTTCAACGAGACTATATATCTCCATGATATGAAGAGTGTTAATTAGAGAGTAAGATAATCTATAGTCTTATAAGCATCCTAACCAAGGATCCTCTCAAATTTTGACTTCATGTCATTTTCCTATCTTCCAAATTAGCCATTTCCCAATAAAAGGGAATGCTTTTACCAATGTTTTCCAAACAATTGAAGCCCCTCTATGAAATTTCAATTCTCTTCTAATCCACTCCTACATAGACCCTGGATATATGTATTTAACATTCATTATTTTCCTCCATACATCTTCATTATACATTAATCTCCAAACTCTTTGATGCTAAGGACATTTCGAACAAATGTGCGTTCTTGATTTCCCATCCACCATCTTCTTTTGAATTAGCTAGTTTCTTCCCTTTTACCAAGGAGTTACCTTATTTTTCTCTTTTTCTAGATCAAAAGGAAGCTAAAGCATTTTATCCTTCACTGCTCCAAAATTCCTTTGGGAATATGGGTTGTAGATAACTAGTATACAAGGATCTCCTCTAGAACTAATTTGACAAAAGTCAACCTCCCACCTATCGACAATCACATATAGCACCAATTTGTAATTCTCCCATCTATTTTTCCATACAACCAAAGCCAATCTCTAAATCTGTAATCATTAGGTTTTAAATGGAATGTAAGATATTTTAATCTATTATCAAAGGAACCAAAGGTATATGGAAAAATATTCTTGAGTGGATTTTCCTTTTCTGGTTTTAGGCCATTGAATATAATGTAATACTTATATACATTCACCTCCATCCATGTAGCTTTAATTTACAATTCTAGAACTTCCTTTTATTTTCTAGCTTCCCTCTAAGTGCCCAAACCAAATAGAATGACATCATCAACAAATAATAGGTGCGATAGGGCTATAAAAGTGTCGTTTTAATTCCTTTGATGGAACCTTCTCTCTTACACGTTGATATAATTTTTCATAGGCCTTTCACAACCAAGAGGAAGAGAAAAAATGACATTAGACAACCTTGCATTCAACCCATCCTAGCATAAAAGAGGTTGGAATATGATCCATTGATCAATACAACAATTGAGGTTGATGATAAGAACCCCATAATGCAAATTACCATTTGCATGCCCATGCATATATGAATTAACAATAGCATGATGTAGATTGAATTAAATTTATCAAGAGCCTTGGTTAGGTCAAGATTCATTAGAACAGTTGGAAGCTTCCCCACTTTTATTGTATGCAATCCTTCTTGGGAAGCTCATAAACATTGTGAATTTTTATTATTATATAAGAATCTAAATTGATCTCTTAAGATAACTTTAGATAGGTTTCCTTTGAGCCTATTTTCTATTAGTGATAATTCAATAAACATAATTGCACAACAATATAGGTTCATAGGGACCCAATGTTTAAGGTCTTTTTTCTCTGGGATTAGAGCTATGAATGTAGCATTCAAATCCCCCCTAAGGCTTTCCGAATTCTTATAAATTCTTTGATTACCCTCAACAATCCTTCTTCCAGAAAATCATAGAAGCCTAAATAAAATTTTGTTGTCCACCCATTCAAACCTAGACTCTTTGCTTTCTTACTAGACTGTAGCACTGATTTTAGCTCTTCTTTTCTTAACTTTGCTTCTAGATTCTTCTTTTTCTACTCATTTACCGGTCTTAGATAGTATGAAGCTACCTTTAGAATCTCCACTATGTTACAACCTAAGGGATCCTACACTAAGGTTTTGAATTGATTTATACTTACATCTACATTTTCTTGAAAAACTCTAACTTTAGATCAATTCTATTTGATCTCCCAAATAATATTGTTGATATTTTTGTGATTGACATATTCTAGAAAAAATGTGTTTTCATCTCCCTCAAACAACCATATGGCCCTACTCTTCAACCTACATGACGCTTCTTCATTTTCCAACTATTTTCTTTTTGTTTTTTTCCAATTTTTTCAAACTAGTTTTCTCATCTTATGAGAATATACCTTCTTTATTTTTTCCAAACACCATTTAATTTTTTCATCCGTTTCTATGAGTTCCTTTTGAATTTCTCATGCTTTCTTTCTTTCCCAATTCACCACTACTCTCTTCGCTCTTTAAATTCTCAGCAAATTGATGCATTGTTGTTTATCCTTCACTTGGATAAAATTTTCTCTAGTTCATGATGACCAAACTTATGAACCCCTCATCTTCTAACTAGTTGTTATTAAATTTAAACGAGCTCAATAGATTTTGATCATTCATTTCTATTTGTAAGAATGTAGGTAAATGGTCAGAGCCACCCCCATCTCCGACCCATGACTTTAATCTATTTGCTTCTTCCATAACCTTTTCTACAATGAAAAATTGTCCAAATGTTTTTACATTCCTTCTATGCCACTTCTAAATTTTCTTCACCTTGACCATTACATTGGGTTCCACATCACATGTACATCATATAGGCCTAATTCTTAAAACAAGTTGCCAGTAAGAGTGTAATGTTTGCCTCTCCTTGACAAGAACATTTAAGGACTTAGTAGTCTAGTCACCCCTCTAGACTATATTCTCAACGGTAAAAGGGGTTAGGAGGTGCTAAAGTGTCAATAAGGAGCTTAATGTTATATTATTAAAGTGACTTTGATAAAGTATGAAAAATGATTGTTTGACTTGAGGAGAAAATAAAGTGATAACTTTAGAAAAGGAAATAAAGTAACTCAACAGAAAATTAGAAGATAGAGGTATAAAAGAGAGAGGAGGGCGCCTCACTCCTCATCCATGTCATTTTCTCTTATTGCTTATTGAGCTACGCAACTTAGGTTTTGAGGGTTTTGATTAAACAAACCCTAGAGATCAACGAGGAGGTGAAATATCCTATGTTTATGATCCAAGCTTGGTCAAGGTGGTGAAATATTCCACCCTCACCATTATATTAAGCTACATGTCGATTTTTACAGTGGATTGGAGAGTTAAGGCACAAATCTGGAGGTTTTCTGTAGGTGGGGCACACTGTTGGAGGAGAACTAGTTCGATTTGGTCAGTTGAAGGGAGTTATGAAGTAAATCTCTTTCCAGGAGGGTTTGTCAGTCTTAGAGCACCCTTTCTCAACCATTATTGGTGGTTTTCTTCTGCATATTAATTTATTGTGGCCTTGGGGTGAATTTTCTAAAGAGGGGCACACTGTCCATTGAGGATTCAATGAGTTAGAGGACTAGATCCGAGATTTTGGTGGAGGGATCTCTTCATATGCACTATACATGCACAGATCTACAGTTTGACAACATTTTACAAGGGTTTGAGGGCCTTCTTCAAGGAAGATGAATTTCTGAGGTTGCTACAACCATTTTGGCGCACATCTCAGCTAGATTTGGAGTTGTAAAGTCTTCAATGGAAATAAATTGATATTGTATTGATTTGCATGCTGTTACTGAAGATATAGGAGATCTCACATCTTCATATCATTGTTTCTTGGTGGCATATTCAGCTCAGACTTCTTATCTCTACTATATCATTCTAGATCTGTAGATCTCATGTATGGAGATAAAATTATTATCTAAATAAAGGTCAAATCTGAAGTTATTTGAGCACTCTCTTGTGTTATTTCTATTGTGTCTTGTTATTTACATTGGTTGTTGTGCTATATCCAACCTTTATAAGTTATAAAACTCAATCAAACACTTCTAGCGCAACTTTGAGAAGCATACCTGCAAAACACTCAAACAATAATACAAACATATAAGAAAATAAACCCTTAGTTCCTAGTGAATATGCTTGGGAACATTACAAAGAGGGTCTATCCTAGCTCCTTCTACCCCCCACGTTTCCTTCTACTTTCATTGAATTTTAAGTCACCTCTTGGGATTATATTGTCATATCTAACCTGTCTTACTCTTTAAAGTTGTCCATTACATTTGTATGTCATCATACGGTCTATATAGGTTTATGATAGCGAATTATTTCCCTAAGTTTTTAGACTTTAGGTCTATATTGATACTTGCAATTAAGAAGGACACATTAGCGAGTTCTGTTGCATCATTCAAGTAGGTAAGGATGCCTCCTAATTTTCCTTTATAACCTTCAAACCTAAAATACAATTTGTTTTACAATATTTGATAGTATAGCCTCTGCCTTCTTCCCTTTGCACATGGTTTCTTGAAACAATATGACATCCGGTTTGAATTTGGAAAAACACATTTTGAGGGCTAATTTTTTATGGGTGCCCCCTACCCCTCTCACATTTAATGATAGAATGATCGCGATTTCATCCACTTTGGATATTTCCTCACTCTAAGGGCCCCTTTTATCATCATATATTTTCCTTCCTTAACTTCATTAGTGGTTTCTTATTTGCTAGAGTTAGGTAGGATTTTCAACCCATTGATGGATTTAAGGCATTCTCTTTTTCCAATCCTCCATTTATGTTGCATTCCTCTTTTTGAGATTTTTCCTTTATAGGTCTTGAATTGAATCTGGACCATCTATCAAATCATCCTCTATGGAGTGGTCCCCATACTCTTGGGACATAGTGGTTCCTATGGTTTTCCCATGACCCAAGGAGAGGATTTTGTCATCTACCAGATCACTAAGGTAATCCTTCTATTTTACTATCCCCTCCTCCCAACCCATAGAACAATTTGATGTGGGATCTATTTATCATTTGAGTTATTACTATTCAAATCAGAAATGGGAATTAGATGTAAAACAAGTTATTCTTATACATTTTTTTGTTTATGCTTCATGCATGTCCTTTTGTTGTGCCTTGCCAATTTCCTTTAAGGATTGTTCTTTCAAATATCCCTTGTGTCTTTGATTGCAACTTATTCAACTTGAGTTTTGATTGGCCCTTTTACATCTATTATATCTCATAAGATTTCCTTTTCCTACTTAGGTTCTTCAACATTCTTCTTGGGATTCAATTAGTTTGTAGGCTTACTTTTCTCTTTCCATACACATTTCCTATTTGGTTGATGAAAGTCTCATGAAACATAACTAGTCTCATGGCACTTTAATCACCTAAATGGTATTTTCCAATAGTCTAACACTTGTACAAACTGCCAATTTCCCCATCTAATTTCCAACTCTTCTTGTAAACTTTCCCTCAAGTCAATTTTCAACCATAATTTTTGTAACTCTTTTGTCTATTTTTGAGTGAAACCCTTCTTCTAGGTTAATGAATCTTCCTATTCCATCTCCTAATATTATTACCACCTTTTCACTCTATAATTCCATTAACAAACCAAGGAGTTTTACCTAAATGGGATGAAAGCACTTTGGTTCTTTTCTTGGATTGAACCCCACTTTCCACCTTTGAATGTTGAGGAAATATGGTCCCTATGATCATTTCCATGCTAAAATTTTAATCACAACGAATTCCACCTAAAATTCAAATGCTAGCCATCCTCTAATAAAAATGTGGTATTTTGGAAGGTATCCCAAGTATTCTAGCCATTTTTTCTCCATCCACCACTTCATTCCACATTCTAATACTAATTTTCCCATGGGATGTTCAATAACCACTTTTCTTATTAGGTTTGTAATATCTTCTAAACCAACATCTTCACCCACAATGAGACTTATCTTCTCCTAACGAGTTTTGACACATTATCTAATTCTTTTGTTCCTTCCTTTGGATGGATTCAATGTTAGCTATGGGCTCTCTCAAACCCTTACCAACTAATTCCTTCAATGATAGGTCTCTTAACCCCAACTCTATTTTCTCTTTCAACTCCTTTTGCTTTCAAATTTTACATTCTTTCTCCCTTGGCGAATAGGAGAAATGCTCCTTGAGATTTGATGATGTGATGGGGTTGTTAACCCGTCTCTCCGTGTTAGTGGGCCATAGACACTAACATTCACTATCCTTAGGAGAATCCCATACTTGTATCCTTTCTAACTTGTCATCATTTAAGACTTATACCATTGCTTCAATTGGGCTCTCAAAACTACTACGAGGCTTCCCCTTAATGTGATCTATTGATTCCTCTATGGAATGTCATCAAAAAAAGTGTTGGACCCTTTCTAAGCCTCTGTCAACTCATCCCTAGTCACAAAAAAATATCTTTGGAATGCTACATCTTCTTCATCTTTGATTTGTTGTTTGTTGTTTGTATATTGTTTGATAATTGGGATTATTTCTATTATTATGATGACATTCTAATGTATTGTGGGTGTAACTATCTTCACAAATGGAACACCACTTCTTCTTATTGTTTTTCAAATCATGTGTGCAATATTTTGTATTGTGGTTTTTTATGGCTTCACAAATTTCACAATAACATTCAACTTCAACTTTTCTAACATCTTTGTGCATGTCAGCCAATTATCTATATTTGCATTTTTATTTTATGCACCCCTCATTTATGCACATGGTACACCATAGATATAGTATTCTCAATGTGAGATCTCACAAGGATCTTTGCATCATCTCCAATTTTTCTTCCAATCCTTTGTTTATCGACAAGGTTATTCAGTGCTCACCAATTTCAATTTTCCGTGCTTTCTTCAATGCTTCTTGACATGTATTAATCTCATGCATTATAAAAGCTATCATAATTTTCTACATCAAACCAACAACAAACTATTGCACTAGCAACTCTTTATCAACAGTATAAGGGATCTGACTAAGCATATCCTTAAATCTCTTGTTGTAGCCTATGATTGACTCATTTGACATTTGTTCAATCTCCTTGAGTTTATGAGCTATGAGGTGTTTAATGTCTCAGGTCTTGAAGAATTATAGGAAGCCACTCTTAATATCTTCTTTGGTTCAATTACAATTTTCAATAAAGTTCATGAACCAAGTCAATGCTCTTCTTCTCAACGCACTATAAAATTGTGCCATTTTCTTTGCTTTATTGATAACATTCATTTCATCCCACATTTTCTTACAAATAAACCAATGCCTTTTTGGATCCTCATCACCATCATATAGAGGAAAGTTTCAATCATTAATGTTTTCCATATTTTTTGTTGTCAACATATTTGATGGTGGGGTCGGTAGTGTTGGTGGTCTATTAAGAATCCACTACTTCAAACTTTTGATCGATGTATCTTGATTTCTATGCTTTGTAATTTCAATAGATGACTCTTTCTTGCTACATTCTTGTTCGACTTCCTCTTGCAACTTGGTTTGACACTCCTGATATTTATACTCGATTACATTGTTTCAATCTTTATACTTAACTACATTATTTCATTGTGGGCATGTCTCTTTTGTTGAATGAATTGTTGTGACCTTTAGTTAGTGGTGTTTGGGTTTCTTTAGTAGATAAATCCAATGGGGTAGTCCCATGAGATCCTCATTACATATGAGCAACTCATTTTCTCCTCCTCAGGTACAATATTAATCAAATAGCCTTCAACTTGCATCATTTGAATCCATATTATGTTGGTGACTTGACCATGTTTGTCTAGTTCACTCCAAACTAATGTTAAACCAAGTTTATTATGCGAGTGATGTCAAAGGACTTCATTAATATTGAGACTTTTGATGTCGTGTATTTGGTGTTTTGAGTATTGTGGCATCTCACTCATTGAGCTCCATGTTTTCAACATTATTTGACAATTGTAAGCTTTCCATACTTGCTTCTACAATATGTAGATTTTCATCCAAAATAGGAACCGTCATGGTTGCTTCCTCTTTTGAATTTGACCGATTCTCATCTCTTGAATCATATAGGGTTAGCATACTCGTCGTTCCATTGAATCATCATCTTCAAGATTTGTTGTATTTGTTTCCTCTTCTGCACTGGATCATCGTTCTATACTTGACCCAAGAAGGGTTAGAAAAATATCAACCCATTGCTCTACTTCTCCTTCCTTTCTTTGTGATTGACGAGGGTCTATAGCTTCTCTTATATTAGATCTTATTCTTTTTCTTCTATCTCATTTTTTTGCAAGTCAACTGAGGGTTTGTGTTCTTCCATTCTTCTTTTAATTCTTTTCTTCATTTCCTCATCCAATATATATTCTCTTTGTCTTCTCATCGATGCTTTTCTTCTTTCCTTTTCTAGACATGCTTGCATTTTCCACTGGTATCCTTTTTCTTCAACACGAGTCGACTAGGATTTTATTTTTTATAGAGGCATCACATGAGTAGCTACCCCTCCATCGCTGACCTCGAGTCTGCTCTAGGTCAACAACGATGGTCATAGCAATCGTATTCATTTTCTTAAAAAATATTCCCACTCTTCTCGTTTCTTCTTTAAGTCGATGCAGATTGGAGTTCTCAAAGGAGGTCGTGCTTAAAAAATATGCCCAACTCCATTGCCAATTAAAAATTTATGTGATAAAACTAGTAGATAATAGAGGAAACTATAATTTAATTCAATGAAGAATCTCCTTTTTATGTTGTCATAAGATGTACTCTCCTTGATTATTTGTTTTTCACAATAGTTTTCAATATTTTTCTTGACCCACTCGAACATATTTGTCTTGCCCTTGTTAATCAAAGTGGAAAGTAGATTTTCATCCTCTGTTATATTGTTCATGAGTAAGAGAGTCAACAAGTTTCTTTATCTTTGGAGGAATTGATTATATGAATTTCTCATGAGTTTTTGTCCAGAATTGTGCCCTAGCCTATGCAAGGGTTAGTCGATTTCTTCTGGTGTAATTCTTCAAATAATTCTTTAACTTTCTCTCCCACAACTCACTTATCTCCTCCCCACTCAACATCTATGCATGCATGCAACTATTATACAAGTCCTAGATCGATACCACAGACAACAAAACCATGTTGTAATTTAAGGGATTACAAAGTAAATGTGGTTATAAATAGTGTAGTCATTAAACTATATTATATAAACAATAATATACAAGCATGCACACATAGAAGGAGGAGAGAGGAAGAGAAAAGAAGTAACTATAGAACCAATGAGAAGTAGTCATTATTATCATAACTTTCATAACCAACAACAACCATTGCATGTTAGATTCATGTCTATTTTTACATTCTAGAAGATGAGAATAGTTACAATTGCCATAACTATCTCAATCGATCAACTAACTCAACTCCACAGTAGACACAATTCTCAATCAACTTATTCTATTATAATGTCCAATCGATTACTTAACCTAGTTGAATAAGCTCCCCCAATAACCTCTTAATCACTTAGTACCTTGTATGAAGGACCCATACCTAAAATTGTACCCATTTTTGAAACAAAATCAACATTATTGTCAAAACCAACATTATTGCGAAGAAAGTCATAAAATAAGGAAAAAAATAAACAAATGTAAAATAAAATTAAAAACAAAAATATAGATTAAAAAAACCTAAGAAACTTATTTAAAAAAATTAACATTTTAAATTAAAAAATGTAAAATAAACCTTATTTAAAAAAAATAAAATTAAAAAATGTAAAATAAACCTTATTTAAAAAGAATAACATTGTAAATTAAAACATTAAAAATAAACGTTATAAAATATTTTATAGCACATTTTTTTAAAACGAAAAAAAAAACCATATTAAAAAATAGAGAACAAGAGTTAAAAAAATATAAAAGAAAACAAATTTAAAAAAAATATTTATAAAACATTTCAAATATATTTTTTAATTATATTAAAAAACAAAATTATAATAATTTTTTTAAAACAAAATCAAATTAAAAAAAATCAATAAACAACTTAAAAAAATTGTTAAAAACGAAAAACACACATATTATTAAAAAAAGTTGTATTTGGGGAATGTGGTGATTTAGGAATCACCCCTCCCCTCATTCCCTCCTCTGCACTCCCTCTCCCTCTCCATTCCCCACCCATCACTCGTTCTGCCACATAACTTTATTTTTTATTTTTTATTCAGAGGTTCAACTTCTACAATTGCTTTGGTTTATATCATCTGGGTAGTCATAAATAACCTGGCGACTGTCATTTGGGGGCCATACCATTCAGCGGATCCAGGGTCATCCTGCAACGATCAAGATCAATCACCTTGTTGAAAACCTCGACTAGTGCGTTTGAATCAATCAGCCAAACATTTGGACTTGAACATGAAACCTCCCAAAGTCCAAAGAATTGGAGGAGGGTGGCTTTGCCAATCCACCTATAGGCCTAAGCCCCCCTGTGACATAACTTTTAAGCGGAAAGGGGGGAATGTGGAAGGAGAGGGGGCGTAAAGGGGAAAATGTCGGGGAATGCGAGGAGAGGTGATTCTATGAATTTGTGAGAATGGGAAGAGGGGCGATTCTAGGAATGGTTCCACTCGATCCACAATTTGTTTCTTTTTCCCAAATTTTTAAAAATATATTTGTTTTTTATTTCATATATTTTAATTTATTTTTTTAAATATGTATTGTTTATTATTATTATCATGTTTTTTTTAATATAATCTTTTTAAAAATGTTTTAAAAAGGTGATTTATATAATAATAATAATAATCTATTTTTAAGGTCACGGCCAAGCCAGACACCAAATTGGTGTATGAGACCCTCTTGTTTGTGGGACAAGGGACCCCCCTTCGCCCAACGATTTGACTGGTAAAGTCTACAGAGGTATACATACCCTACCCCCTTTGGATTTGAACTTGTGACCTCCTAGGAGGAAACACATGTTCTTAACCATTAGGCCCACTCAGGCTGTATATATATATATATATATATATATATATATATATATAT
>ML779259.1:703246-713907 GCA_009831015.1 Picea engelmannii
TGACTGGGTCAACATTTCACTTCTACTTTTTCGTGACCTCCAAACAACATTCGGAGCTCCGCGATATACAAATTGATAGATGGGCTCCAGGGCTGGAGGGCTCAAGATTTCCTTTGTTTATGGATAGAAAAGTGCTAAAATGAACCATACCACATTTGCCCCACAGAAGCTATATTAAAGGGAAAAGCATTTCCTCTATAGTTCTGTGTTATGCAAACAACTCCCACAGTTCCGCACTATACAAATTGATAGACGAACTTGCGGGCTGGCTGGCTAATAAAATGTCTCACAGTTCCACGATATACAAATTGACAGACGAAGCATACAAGAAAGAACCAAGTAAACTCCCAGATCGTATTCTTGGTCGTTGTTTTCTGTTCCCTCCAACTTCGCAATTCTGTTTCGTTTCTCTTTTCCCCGAACTTTATCTTTTTCGTCACTTATTCATTTTTTTCGAAAATGTATGGCTGCGCGCGTGGTCAGTGTTGCAATTTCACACTTGCACTCGTGCTCTTTTATTGGGACACCGACCAACCGCTTCCCCATTCCATACCTAGAAACTTCTCCGACTGCGAATTCCCAGTAGGCGGGCTCTAGATTGGACTTCTGTTGTTCCATGGCCTGAGAACAGTACCGTCACTTCCGCGATATACAAATTTGCAACCAGACTCAGATCATACCCTCTTCCCTCTTCCGTATTACGGTCCACCTATCATGCCCTCTTCCGTAGTATACATTTTGCACTGAAAACTTTCGAGAAATACAATTTAACCATCGGGTCCTTGCATATTTTGTGGAACTATTGTCACCCCATTTTGAAGCCCGTCTGTCCGCTTTCCATACTTCGCCATTTCTTCAAAATTCTTTGGCGGATCGTCGGTTTGGCGGGTTGAAGAAATATTCAGTTCCTAGTCGCTTTTTCCTGTGCCCGCGCCCCTTTGCAATTAGCAATTGCCAATTATATATAAGATCTTATTTCTAGGCATGCAATTAGCAATTTCCCTATTCCATACTTTGCCACTTTGCCGAAATTTCGCAAATATACAAACCGGCTGCTGAACTGCCCCATCATCATATCTTCCGTTTTACACATTTTGCACTCAAAAATTCCGACTTTGCCGGAATTCTGCAAATATACAAACCGACCGTTGAACTGCCCCATCATCATCTCTTCCGTTTTACACATTTTGCACTAAAAAATTCCGATACATAAAATATGACCGTGCAACACTCGCCTGTCCTGAGTATCCCCGTAACCCTTTTTTGAATCCCATCCGACCGCTTTTCAAAGCTTCCCATTCTTTCCTTTCTCTCTGCGGTCTCCATCACCTTCACACTTATCTATAATAAAAGAAAAAAAAAGTTTTTTATATATAAATACATATATTGTTTCTAAATATGGAATTACTGGCATTTAATTCTAACAGGTCATCATGCAGGAACTGTATAGATTGTCATTGATGGGTGAAAGGCTCGAGGAGATCTCCTATTGATGCGCATTAAACCAATATTTGCGCGGGGGTTATATTATCCCTTTCGAGTGTTGATTTAAAAATCATTAAATTTCGTTCACACGTCGTAGCCTTCGCACATTCACGAAACCTCTAATCCTTAATTGCTCTTCGCCGTACCTATCACCTTCGCATTTCTAAATATGCAATAGATAAGCTTTACTAATAACAGTTCATCATTAATCAACGAAAGGCTCGAGGAGCTTTCACATTCATAAGCATTTAACCAAGATTTAGCGGAGAGTTACATTATCGGCTCTAATTGTTCATTTAAATCATCATCTAGAGAAAACCAACGTTCTCATAAACCTATGGCATCAAATCGACAACAGTTCTATGGAGATACAGTGAACATCATCGGGCGCGGGGACCAAAAATTCTAGTGGTCCAGGACATATTCTTATTACTCAACCTCTTCCGCACAGAACCAAGTAATTTGGACCTCCGGGATTGCTCATGCAGGCTATGTCCCTGAGCTTTTTAACTGTAAGGACCTGGTCTCTTGGTGCACCGATAAATTTATTTCAGAAAAAAGAATTATTCCACTGCAGGACCGCTCTTCTATTTCTTTGTCACCTCAGGTCTTCCGCCAGATGCTAAGATTGCCGGAGCCAACATTGACGTTCAGAGGAGAAGATTGCAAACAGTTCCTAGCAAAGCATAATAACGGGTTGGACCTCTTGCCCCATTTTTTGGAAAACTCGCTTCTAGTTCCTAAAGATATTACAAGCTTCCAGGTTAGTTCATTTAGAAATCCATTTTGTGAAATTGCCTGGTTGTTTACAAGAATAACGGGACACGAGTCCACAACAGCTGTTTCCTGGATGGCCCTTTATATTTTGTATTTCACAGTCAATGAACAAGCCATTTTTTATTGGGGCAGGTTAATTTCCCATGAAATTTGTTCCCAATTGTCAAGCTTCAAAAGGGAAAATAAATTTTATATGTCGTCCTATTTAGTTTTTGCAATAGCACATTCCTATCGGTTTCCACAACTATCTCTGTCCAAGAATGTCAACTGCGAATTTCACCCAGTAACGTTCTCATACTAGGCCTTGTGGAAGCACAAGGCTTCCCACTGTTTTTATGAGGTTTTTAATGGCTTCATGTCCGTTTTCAAAGTTTTGTTGTTAGGAGAAGATGCTCCTCGCATATCTGAACAAGCAACCAGGTTTTTGGACAAGAAGGGGAGACTCGAACATTTGGATAATTACACTGTCATAAGAATTTTTGGCTCCACGGAACAACCTGCTCTCCTTCCATGTCACATTACAGACATAATTTTTGTTGCAGAAGTAGAACGACAATACAACTACTGGTTCCATCTATTGCAAACAAAGAAAAAAAACAGTTCATTCCTCTGCCTTGGAAAGTAGGGAAGTTCGTGTTGAAAAACGTCAACAAAATTGACGAATTCACAACACATTCTAGCATCTCCAACCTAAGATATGCTGAAATCATAAGAGGGTTTGACCCCTATAATATTTTTCGACAACATTTAAAAACACTTGGCCTCAACGATTGTTTTTTAAATAAACACCTGCCCAAAAACAGAGACAGTGGCGGCAACGGTCCTGCCTCTGATGCCGACGACATAGAGACAGTGCAAAGCTGCACTAAATTGTACACGCAACAGGGGAAAGGCCTCGGTGACAAGAGTGTTCAATCGAAAAATAACACTCCAAAAAGTACGACATCCCAGAGCATCACTCCAACGGTCCACCACAACAACAAAGAAACTCAGAGTTCTTCAAACAGAGGAGGAGATAACGACCCTCCTCACTCTAAAATTGATAGTTCTCACAAGCTTCTAGTAGAGAAGAAGAGAAAAAATAATGTGGGGCACGCAGAAGAGCCGGAAATTCAGAGTGAGAACATGGAACTTGACACTGATCTGGATAGCACGATCCGCTTCCTTGATCATCTTGTAGATGCCATCCACCATAGTCGTCTAATGGACATATCCGTTACCGAAAATTTTGACAAAGATGAATCCTTCATGTTCCAGAGTGTTGTTTTTGATAGCCAGTCCAAAAAATTGATAATTGAGAAAAAAGATGTTAAAAATAAGAAAGAAAAATCTTGTTCAGAGGTTGACCTTGCCAACATGCGGCTGTCCCAAATCTATCAACTTCACACCGCGAGTGGAGAAGCACTTCATGATTCCATTGGAGGCATCGAGACCGAGAATGCCAGACTGAAGGACTGGGTCAAGGAATTGGAAAACGCTTTCATTCCTATGTCATTGCTTGTCGATCCTTTGGCAATAACCATGCCTGCCACCCTTGGAGCCAACGTAAAATCATCCTCCACCCTGCTCCCATCCTGTAAAGGATATGTGGAGAATAATATCAAAAAAAGAATGGAACTGGTTACCGAGGCGTGGAAAAGATCAAAAACCATCACTTCCCTTGTAACCAGGGCACATAGTTTGCTTGAACATTTGCAAGCCAAGTTAAAAGATGAAGAAAAATTCTTTTTAAAAATGGTCATTCCTTTTGGTACCATTGTCAACAATACGACAGAAACAAAAAGAAGAGAGCAAGATCTTCCATCCGAAAACTAGATCGGTCAATTTAATGCATGTTGGAAAGAAAAAGTGAAGAACTTGCATCTCATTATTCAGTCATGTGAACAAGCCATATCGAAGAAAGATAAATTATTCACAAGGTTGTCAAATATAGACTTAGCCAAGAAAACCAACGACTTCCAAGACCCCGACTTAATCGCAAACTCCTTGCCCTTAACCAGGCAAGAGTTCGATAAACAAGTTGTTATGTTTAAGGCCTTGTCTCTGGAAATTTTTTACATCGTCCTTCAATTTGATCAAGCTCACGTCCACGACTGGCTAGTCAAATATTCAGTACATAATGAGGAAATTCATTAGGCTCTCGGTAATCTTTCTATCGACTTCCATGAATTAGAAAACGATCTTTTCAACATAAAAATCCGGAATGAGATCAACGTCGCTCCAATGAGAAGCTACATTGAAGAATGGTGCGAAACGTAATTGAAGCAGGCCGTTGACGAAAGACAACAGGCAGTTGCCAGGATTCCAGCAGCCGTCGACGACATCATTGAAACCGCAATCGTCATTGACATCAATGAAACAACAATCGCAAGAAAATAGCCAAAGGGCTCATATGTACCCTCACTGTAAGTCTACTGATCACATCCTGCTTTGTTTATCAACCCATTTATTCCACTTTCTTAAATACAGATGTGTAGGCAAACACTTATACCTTTCCATTTATTTTTTTTGCAGGTATTGCACCCTATCTTCTTTCTACGATCCCGTTTCTTGTACATATTTCTCTAATGGTCCAGGGGAGCCCCAATCCCAGTCTACATGACAAACGCATTGAAATTTCGATTTATATGTAATAGACTTTAATTTTTTTGTATATTTCAAAATTTCCAGTAGTATGTAACGAACTTTTATTTTTTGACATATTTCAAATAAAAATGTTTTCTTATATCCTTTTAAATTTATGTTTTCATACATTCTTGTCTTTCAACAGTCTGTATGACAAATGCATTTAATTTTTTATATGTAACAGACTTTTAATTTTTTTATATATTTCAAAATAAATGGTGCTCTACATTGCAAGCATCATTTACTTATACCCCTTGTTCACAAATGCATTTAAATTTTTATATTTCTTATCTCCTTCTAATTTTATGTCTTCATATATTTTTATCTTTCACCAGTCCATATGGCAAATGCATTTAAATTTCCAAATTTATTCTTCCACTGTCAACAAATTTGTACTTTGTTATATACTTTTAAAAAATAAATGTTTGTTATATACCTTCAAAAAATAAATGGTTCTCTACATGCCAAACATCATTTACTTTTTCCCCATGTTCTGTGATATTCATGTTGCACACAACATTTCCGTGATATACATTTTGCACCGAACACTTCTGTCATTTACAATTCGACCCCATTTTCCACAATTTGCTTTCTAACCTCGTTGGAAGGGACTATGCTGCCACGCAACCTTGTTTCTTAATGAGGCATCATCCTTATTTACTGATGAGTTGTCAATATAAGAGTATATATCTAGATCTAGAGGTGGTTATATCCATGTACTATATATTGATATTAGTGGGATGATTATATTGTTGAGAATGTCTTAATCCTTTTTTGCCATCTTTTTGTCTTGTTGAATATTAACATGGTATTAGAGCTCTCTTAAGGACATGGTAGCTCCTTCATGGTAGTGGTCCATGAGAGGTGCAACCTATGATAGAGATCCATGAGAGGTTTAGCCTATGATAGAGAGATGTTGATGCTATGAAATTGCTCCATGGTAGTGATCCATGAGAGATAAGCTACACTGCCTGCACCAACAAAATGCACATCTACACCCATTTGGGGGGGCATGGCAAAGACAAGGTCATATATCTCTCAATTTCTTATTGATTTAAGAGATGCATTCGTGTTTTTGTATATTTTGGAAAATATCTCTACATGGTGCATGTGGGATCTCAAGGTTCAAAGGAAAATGAAGAAAAGTAGGCATGCTAATATAAAGAGATTATAGATTATATTTTCCTAGAGATATGTAGCATTTATCTTTAGATAGCTTGACAAAATAAGTCACTTGAATTTAGATTTGAAATACATGCTTTGAAGACACAATTGTTGTTGAAACTAATTAAATTGGTTGTTCTTGATCCAAGTTGAATGAATTGTTGCAGCCAAATCTGTTACGATTGATCTCTTATCCTACATTTGATTGTTCAAGGAGATATTTTCTTGTAGAATCAAATAAACTATATCACAATGTTTGAATCCCACAATCTCCCTCTTTCTCTCATGATTTAATTGTTGGCCCGTATATGTTTTCTGTTTAAATGGTATCAAAGCTCTTTAGTCTTGAGGGCCTGATAGTTCTATGGTAGTCATCCATGGAAGGTGAAGTGTAATGATACAAATATATGTCTCATTGGTTCATGGTGAGAAAATAAACTTGAAGAAAGAGGAGTCCACAATCATGTGAAAAAGCCATGCTGCCTACAAGAGCCAAAATCCAAATCTAAAATTTAGATCATAGATCTATCCCAAGCAGAGAGACGATTTCACCATAGAATCCAAATCATAATACCAAATATTGGTCACATTTATACTACATTGCAAACACCAAAATGGATATCACCATTGGTTACACATCAAAGTTTCTTTGGTCGACTATAATTTTTTTTTCAAGAATTTTGTAGTTGCCTCATTATTTCGACAACATAATACTCATAAGAGAGTATTTGTCTCTGTTGGGATCCATACACCTATTCTCAAAGATAAAGGTAACTTTGACTTGTTACAATATAGGCCATTAGCTTGCCAAACTGCAAATATAAAGTTCTCAATCAAGCCATTTGTGTTAGTAGAAAACAAGGGCAAGATATCTATCATGGGCATTGCTTCTTTTCCCACCATGCTTCATCCACCCAACTCCCAACATAACATGGAACACATAGGCCCATTCTAAGACTTCAAGATATCTAATGAGTCTTCTCGTG
Source organism: Picea engelmannii (assembly GCA_009831015.1). Taxonomy (NCBI): domain Eukaryota; kingdom Viridiplantae; phylum Streptophyta; class Pinopsida; order Pinales; family Pinaceae; genus Picea; species Picea engelmannii. Next base: position 710,284 of record ML779259.1, read on the forward strand.
TTTACAATAGACGAGGGAATAAGCGCCTAGTTCCAATAAAACTCCAAGCTTAATCCAATGTTCGAGAACTTGTTATTTGAGTCCATGATCATAGCTTATAGCATGTCCATTCATTTATCCCATTCTATAAAGGCCACGATAATATTTTTATCAATGAAGTATGTGTCTTATTTGTCAGAAGAAGCGGTATAATTTAGTAGTTAGGTTCAATGTTGTTTTTTTTGGAATGGGTACAATTTTATTTTTCTACAGTGTTCATACATGGGATGAGAATTTACTAACAAGGATAGCTATTTAAAAGGTTATTGATGTAGCTTAGTTGAAACGAGGTGTCCAATTTTTTAGATTGTACTGTCATATGAGCTTAGATCCATCCATATTACAAATCTATTTGTGTCAAGATCCATAAATTAAAACACAAACTAAGGAGAGGAAATGAGTACATCCCCAAGCACTTTCTAGTTGAAATGAATCCAAGCTCTAGATCCATTATCAATTAGAGTGTACGACATGTAATCGAGGATTCTATCGCTACCCAAAGGAAATTGATGAGGTTGCATGCAATTTTGGCCACTAGACACAACGAGTAGGATTTATGGGAAAATAATTGTACATAAAGCCTAGAGTAAAATCATTGAAAGCGAGAGACAAATTTGGCAAGGAGTAACAACTATTTGCAAATAAGAGACAAATCACTAAATTTGAAGGGCAAATCTGCTAAGGAACTTCCGCAATTTAGCCCAGGGAGGAAAAAGCTATGACTTCTAGAGAAAAGTATTGACCTAGCTAGAAGGAAGAAATTGTTTTTCTTAGATCTCATATTCATCAATGAAAGATCATGTTTCAACGTGTACTCTCAAATTATCTTGAAGGATGCATAGTGATTTGGGACACATTGAATGCACTGGAAATGTGATAAATGTGATAGAGCTGGAATTTGTTCGCCTTCAATGACACATCAATCACAACAATAACCTAGCCACCCATATACACATGCCAAAGGAAGAGGTATACACATTTTTCTTTAATTGATAGTTGCATGAACTAAGGAGTATTTTTTTTAATAATGAAAGTTCACTATAAGACAAAAGAAAAAGTGAATGTCGGTCTCCATCATTTTAACTAAAAAAACACAATGACATAATGACACAATGCTTATGAATGAAGTATTAAAATAGGGCAATGTAGTTGGTCAACTAACATTGGTGGTATTTTTTTTTAGGTTAAAACACAATTTTTATTTGAAACATAATGGAAGACTTGATTTGATGACATAATTGGTAATCCATTGAACTTGGTATATGGTTGATAGTTATACCATATAAATGTCATATACTTTTCTCAAAACAAGTTGAAGGTGTCATATAATTGGCTTAGGTTGATGGACAGTTGGTATGGATTGTTGGTTGAGATTGATGTCAACCCTTAGTGATTGATGTCAACACTTGGACAAAGTCTGGTAGCGAATTCTGGTAGCACAAAGGTTTGGGTAATGGACCCAAGTTTGTTTGATGTATAACAGTATGAGTTTTAATATATTTGAAGGTAAGATTATTCTATATGGATAATACATGTCATGCCATTTCCAGTGGTATGTGGAATGTCACATAACTCCTCACAATTAGAGAGTTATGGCCATGTGAAGTTGGAGAAAGGTTTGGGTAATGGACCCAAGTTTGTTTGATGGATAATGGTATGAGTTTTGATATATTTGCAAGAAATAATATTCTAGATGGATAGTACATGTCATTCAATTTCCCGTGGTATGTGGAACATCACATAACTCCTCATGGTTAGAGAGTTATGTCCATGTGAAGTTGGAGAACCCTCATGAGTCATCTAGAAGCCCCAAAAGGTCAAAGTAGTCAAAGTGGTTTAAGAGATTTTAGAAGGTAAATAATAAAGTGATGTGATGAGTGTACTATAAGTCAAAGTGAATACAAAACAAATTGTTTAAATAATAAATTTAATGGATAAATTACTAATTGGACAAGTGGTTAAAAGTTGGTTAACCCTAAAATAAAGAAAGCGGGTTAAGATGGTTAAAAGGTAACCCCTTGAGGAAGTTACATGAAAGTATAAATAAGAGGCAAGGCTCTCTCATTTTAATCACACTTGAGAATATTGAACATCTACAAGTGACTGAGGTAACCAAAGGATAGCTCAGCTAGATTTCAAAGGGAAGATGAAGTAAAGAAGGCCGAAATTCAAGGGAGGATAAATTCTTTTGATGATGTTTTATAAGGTATGTTATTTACAGGTCATCTCACCATTTTCACAATAAATTATTTTCTAGAATGATTCAGACCATGAAATTGGGAGGTCGTTGAGGAAACATATCCAAGTAGTTATGGTACGAATTTGAGCTTGTGGGTCGTTGTATTTTTGGAGTTACACTTCGTGGAAAATAGGGTTTGTGGCTTGATCCAGGTGGATATCGGTGGCCACCCACCTTTTCCAAATGGCTCAAAACAGTTTTCTAGCCATTTTGGCAATTTACTATTTTTAGCAGGTTTTAACTTCCAGGGCCATTTTGAGGGTCCAAATGAAGGTTTTTCTAGATAGAGGTTCTCAATGATAGTCGAAGGCATGATTGAGCCCCCAAAATGAATCTCCTCGAAAATACCTTTCCAACGAGCTATCACACGCCTAAAACGGAGATCGTATGCAAAAGTTACGACCCCGGGAAGTTGATGTACTCACTTACCCAAACGGGGTCCACATGACTTTTGACGCTTCATCTCCTAGGGTTAGGTTTTTGGATGTCTAGGACTTTTGGCATTCCCGTTTATTGTAAAAGGGCCTTCAGAGCCTCATTGTAATGATATTCTTGCGAATGCGAGTAGCCGTCACATCTCTTCTCAGAGATAAGCTGCCACCATTCTAGCGAGTCTTTCACTCTGTATTTTTACAGTCTCTGTACATTTCTTTGATTAATAGAAATCGTGTATTACTGTATATCTATGTTTATGGTTTCATCTCTGATACATTTATGCTATATTATTGAATACCTGCAATATCTCTGTGCATTTCTTTATTATATCTCCGCTCTCATTTCGTGCCGAAAATAATCCGGATCAGTGGTATCAAAGCAGGCTGCTCCTGATAGTTTTTCAGTGCATGTCCCCGACGAGGTCCGAGTATAGCAAGTTGGGTCTCGAGCTTGTCTCTCTCGAGGACAATCTCTCTCGCACACCCAAGAAACCCTCAATGGCAGAAGAAAAGAAAAACGATAGAGCAGATGATCCTATCAGTCTGTTACTTGAGCAAGCTCTCACGCGATAGAGGGACGAAATGATGGAGAATTTTTCCCACTTCCTTCAACGCTTGCCGATAGCATCAGGCACATCTTCATCAAGCGACCACTTTGGAGGCACCTCGCCTTTCAAGGTACACGTTAATTTTGATATTCCCATATTTGAAGGTCAAATAGATGCAGATGCCCTAGATAAATGGTTAAATCTGCTAGAAGGTTATTTCCCTGTTCATAATTTTTCAGACAAGGAAAAGATCACCTTCACACTCCTTAAGGCTCTCCCCCATGTCAAACATTGGTGGGAAACTTACTGGGAGCAGAGTTCCACAGAGGATTCTGGAATATATGGGGCCGAGCCCACTTGGGAA
>ML779259.1:715420-752150 GCA_009831015.1 Picea engelmannii
GAGATCGTATGCAAAAGTTACGACCCCGGGAAGTTGATGTACTCACTTACCCAAACGGGGCCCACATGACTTTTGACGCTTCATCTCCTAGGGTTAGGTTTTTGGATGTCTAGGACTTTTGGAATTCCCGTTTATTGTAAAAGGGCCTTCAGAGCCTCATTGTAATGATCTTCTTGCGAATGCGAGTAGCTGCCACATCTCTTCTCAGAGATAAGCTGCCACCATTCTAGCGAGTCTTTCACTCTGTATTTTTACAGTCTCTGTACATTTCTCTGATTAATAGAAATCGTGTATTACTGTATATCTATGTTTATGGTTGCATCTCTGATACATTTATGTTATATTATTGAATATCTGCAATATCTCTGTGCATTTCTTTATTATATCTCCGCTCTCATTTCGTGCCGAAAATAATCCGGATCATGACTAGTCCTGAAACTAGTCTAAAAAAGGTGTTTCGGGTAAAAACATCATAACTTCTTCATGACATATCCAAATTCAATAAGACCAAATGTGTTGGTTAGAGTACAGTCTGTATTATTCTTTGTACCATTTTCAGATCCATACAACAAATATTCTGTGCGGGGCACGCTCTACAAATTCGCTCTCTAGAATAAGCCATAATTCAACAAGGTATGCCATTTTTGCTATAACTCATTTTATGAGAGGTTCCAAGTAGTGACACCTAACAAAATTGCATAAAATACACTGAAGAACATTGTGTATTATTTTTATATCTTTATTCAATACAGGTACATAGTTATGATTATTTCAAGTTCGGGTTGTTTACTAATCCAGAACTAGTCATGTGAGACTAAAGTAAAGTTTGATGAAAATGCTAGTCTTTTGTTGTTAAAGTTAAAGAAGTCTTGCAAGTATGTGATCATATACACCAAGTCTATTACAGAGTTACAAATCATATTTGGATGATGAAATTGATAAGGGATTTTGGTTGAGGTACATGTTGGGTACATGGTTGAGACAAGTAGTTGATGAGTTGGCACATCTTGATGAGTCATAGTTGATGAATAGTTGATACATGATTGGTACATACTTGGTACATGGTTGGAGACACTTTTTAGTAGTATTGTTGACACATGGTTTATGGATGATGTAACATACTTGTATTGGTATATAATTAGAAACATATATTGATCTTAGTGATGATTATGAGTTGTTGTGTTATGCTTGGTTGATGCACATCTTTGAGAGTTGTCTTGGTGATTGATATTGATGAGTAGATCTGATTTGGTTGATAAGATTGATAAGACAGGTTGTTGTTATAGGTTGTTTGGACAGGTTATTGGTATAGGTTGGTGCATGGTTGATGCACTTGTTTATGGTACATGTTGATTACAGGTTCATCCGTGGTTGATGCACTTGTTTATGGTACATGTTGATTACAGATTGTTTGGTACAGGTTGGTGCATGGTTGATGCACTTGTTTATGGTACAGGTTGATTACAGGTTGAGGTACAGGTTGATGCATGGTTCATGTTATTGGTACACGTTGTCTAGTGCAGGTTGTTGGTACAGGTTTACAACAATATATCTCACAGTGATAGTGTGATAGTGGTTCCATCATTCCACTTCTACATCAGGGAGGTTGGACGAGGCAAGGACATGTGGTTGTAGCCAGCTTTCGGTTGTAGCCGGAGAACATAGGGGTCGTAGCCTCCTTCTGGTTGTAGCCATAGAATTGGGGAGTTGGATCTTCCCTCAGGTTGTAGCCTGAGAAACTAGGGGGTTGGAGCCTCCTTCCAGTTGTAGCTGGAAAACAAAGGAAGTTGGTTGCTTCCAATGAATGTAATTCTTAAAGACATATAAGAAAAAAAATTCTGTGGTTTTCTCATGCTTTGGGTTTCCACGTAAAACATTGGTGTATTGTGTATGTGTTTGATTTCTCATTTGTTCATTGTTTATTTACTATGCAAATATTGGATGATAATGCTACATTGATATAACACTTGCATTTTATGGTGAAAAATGATTAAATTGCTCTATTATTGACTCACCCCCCTCTCAGTAATCCAACAGAAGGCTTGTAATTCATAATCATAAATTTGTAAAGATTGTGCTTATCTCTTCAATGAAAGACAACAATTATTTTTGTAACCCCTTGAGAGGGGAAATGAGAGCAATCTTTTGTGAAGAGTGAAAATAATGAGGTTGGTTATCAAAATATATTTTGTAATTGACTATTTCCTCATACAAAGAGAAATATCAATGTTATAGTGCCAAAATCAATAAAAACATCATTTTATGGTAATGGATGTGTCTTATTCCTGTTTCGAAATTAGAATGAGAGGGGTTAAATTACACTTTGTGTATGTGCGTGATGGTGATTTATTGAATGCTTGATGGTGATTTGTGTTTAGTGTTTGACAAGTCTCAATGTTATTTGGAAAAACAACACAAAATGCTAATGGTGATTTCGACAATGAAATATTTGAGGCCACTATGACTTCAAACTTATAAAAAAGCATATGCCTAAGTCATTGAGTTAATTAAATTGTAAATCCATCGAGGACATTTTTCTTTGGTTCAATAGTTTGTTGAGTCATTGAAATGTAAAAATTAAGGATAAGCTTAAGTCATTGAATTGTACAAATAGTAGAGTTGCAAACCTTTTCAAAGTCAATAAGGTGTTTTTAAATTCAAAAATCAATTGTGCAATTTGTTATTAAGAAAAACCTAAAATTGAATAAGGAGGTCATCATTTTTCACCGTAGTTTTCAAGTGAGTCTCATTAAATTCAAATCATTGTACAATAACACTTTGGGGTGCATGATCAGTAGTACCCAACACCCTAAGAATTGTTGGAAACAAGTGCAAGTGAACACACCATAACTGCAAATCTAAAATGGGTAAAGGAGAAAAACATTTGCAAATGCCAATCAAGAAATTAAAGAACTACAAGACACCTTATATGATTTAAATAATCGGGTTATTGATTTTGCAAGCAAATGGATATGAAGGATAAATTGAATGAATCACCTAAAAAAAATTAAGTGAAAATGAGCAGGTGATGCTAACAATGTAGATTGAAAACGTGAAGTAAGACAAGTCAATTGTTGATGCTACTTGTGACATGAATGACCTAATGCATGTGGTTGATGCAGATGCAAAAAATGATATGATTGATGATTCCTTAATTGGTTATGAGATAGAATTATTCATTAATAATGAATTAATGAAGACATTATTTTTTGAATATGAATCACAAGCATATGATGTCAAAGCATAACTCGTGATCCCAAAAGCGGTACACGTGAATGCGAACTTGATTTTTTTCTTCTTCTTTTGAAGTTACAAAAGAAAACAACGATGAATGTTTGGAAGAACAACAACAAGTATAGAAATATCTTTCCAAAATCATTGTTAGACTTTGGGAAGAATTGCAATTTAAGCTGAGTTTGCATGGCTTAGGATATGAAAGGACTCAACTTTCATATTCTTGACTACAAACTAGTTCAATGTGTGAATGCTATTTTTTTTGCTAAACATTTGAAGGGGCAAGATTCAAATATTCAACAACTTTATGCAGGATTTAATGATGTTGGCAATAAACACATTAAGGAAATTCCTAATGAGTGCTAGCTTTGTCATTGAGTTGGCCACATGGAGACAAATTGCTTTGAACTCCTTCCTTGTCTTTATTGTGGGAAAACAAATCATACTTCAAACAATGTCGAAAGAAGAATAAGTTTAAAAAGAAAGCAATTCAATATGGTTGGATCAACTCTCAACAATGGGATTTAAAAGCCAAAAATTTTAGATAAGTCTTATTGTCGAGTTCTTGCAAAGGTAAAAACATATTTGCATGAAGAAGTTACAAAAACATATTCCTTTCAATCAATTGTTATATATGATAATTTTGGGCATGAATGTGGCTCTATTCTAGAATATTAAAAATTGAGTCCATGATTCCAAAATGGTACTCCTTTGCACCGTAAGGGGGGAAATACACAAATGAAATGAAAATGGTACTCCCTTGCACCTTGGGAGGGGGGGAGGGGAGGGTGCCGCTGAATACATAAATGAAAAGAAAAATGTACTCTCTTACACCTCAAAGGGGAGAGTACAATGATGAAGTGAAAATGGTTAGTGGTCAACCAAAACAACATGAATTTGTTAAGGGTAACCCATAGGAAAAGCCATAATGTTTTACTTTTCAGTTAACAAATGAGGGAATATTGATGATGATTGTTAGACTCAAGTTTCGATAAAAACAACTACAGAGTTGCAAAGATTTCATCACTTGTGATAAATTGATGATTGAGATATTGTTTGACACTGTTTGTGTGTCATTTCCTCAGAGCAATATTGTGGAGATTTCATTCACCTAGATGGTCATTAGACTTATCATTGTTTCTTGGCATTTGATTGAGTTGTAAGGCCTTTTCAAACACATAGACATACACTAATTCATTTCTCATAATTTGCTTTCATTAGATATTGGAATTCACGTCAATGAACAATTACAAATATGGAACTCACATGTTTTTTTTTTAATAAAATTGGTAAAATTGATATTCAAAAAAGTCGTGTTCTAGCCATAGAGAGTCATTACAAATTCAAAATAAGCCTGTAAATTTTAAAATTAGGTTGAAGTTTTTCCCTATCTGAAATTGTCCAAACTACGAGCCCTGAAATTGGCTTACAACTACTACAGAGTCTAATATACCATCTATAAAATATACCGAGTATCAAACTACAAAAACAAAGCACACTGTAGTTTTGTTTAATGGAGTTCCATCCCGAGCTTCTTCTATGGATTCTGGTGACGAATTGAGGTATGGAATTTGCCTCGGAGGAGTTGGAGACGAAGCCGCATCCAAAATTTCCTGACTGGAAGATGGTTGGGCCTGAGAGACAGGTTTGGAGCGAAGATTTACTACCTCTATACGAATGACATCCACTTCATCCTGTAGCTGTTGAATTCCCTGCCTCTGCAAAATTAGCTGGTCCATTGCAGTTTTCCACTGAGCTGAGGCATTCTGCATGCTGATTTGAAGTGAATTGACTAGATTTACCAAAGCCTCATGATCCTCGTGCTGGAGCTCTCCAAACCATCGTGCTACACCTGATCGCCTGTTAGCCATGCTACCTGCTCGAACACCTGCCCGAACTGCTTCTAGGAAAGGCTTTGTCCTCAAACGATCAATGGGAAATGCTACCTAGAAAACTGAAGTTAAGGAAACATCCAGATCTTCTCCACCTCGATTCATAATACACATCTTGTTGCTAAGATCCTCTATAATGGCATGGCGACGGATGAAGGGTCATCACCCTCAACGATGAAAGAACCGTAGTTTTCCCCCATGGCCACCAAAGAGATATCCAAGCGTGCGACAAGACTCTGGCCAAACAAATCCATTATTACAGGAAGTGGATGAGGAACGCCGAGGGAATGGTGATGACCGAGGAGTATGAAGGCATACCACATCGATTAACTCAGACGCAGAAGACACCTGTGGTATTGGCAGAGAGAGAGAAGCCATTGAAGTGCGCTTGTGCAAGGGTACGAAAGGGTTTGAAGATACATGCATTAGAAGGATGGAGCAACCACCTGTCCTCCTCACCAACCAAAACATGCTCTGATGTTTGATATCCCGCGACACTCATAACCTTAGCCAAATACTTCTTGCAATTCAATGGTTAATCTTCACAATTTCCTTAGTTGGTGGGTCCCTCCTATGGGACAATGCTATTGTGGGTCTATCCATACCGACTCACATTAGGGGATGAAATGTTGAACAACTCGACCATCAATTCGTAAAGTGCCCAACGAGTCCCGAGTAGTCAAATTGGCAAAGGAATCAACCTCGGTATTATTGTTCTAAGAACATGAAAACATTTGAGAGTTTGAAACGCCTATGCCTTCGACAATGTTCTAATCATGATGCTTTTGATATTCATATCATCCGAGAGGGATCACTTTCTGAAATGGTTAAGAATGACCCTGAAATCTCCAATGATGATCAATTCTTCAATGTCTTGGCTCTTTGCTATACTAAGACCTTTACAAAGAGCATATGCTTCCATTTGGTTATTGGATGTTATGCCCAAACTCCAAGAGAAGGATGTTCGAATATGTCCCCCTTGGGGAGAAGATAACCCCACCCGCTCTTGCCACCCCTTGGAACTCACATTTTTAAGCAACATGATTTTCCAACATCTAGATTTGGTGGGTTTTTCAAGTAAATCTTCATCAAGGCTCAATTTAGGGTTTCAATTTGAATAATTGGAGATGATATCAGTTTATGCATTGATTTTTATTGCCTTGCTCATATAATTATTTAGACTTATGATGGGGGAGGGGGGGAGTGTTATGAACATAAATATACATATAAAATAGATATTAATAACATAATAATTAAATGATAATAAATAAATAATTATTATTAATAATGAAATGACATGTCTCAAAGGACATGACTATTGGTTAAGGGCACCCCTGCATGGGTATATAAACGAGTCCTCATTCTCAATTGTATATCATCTCATCTATTCATATTTTATACATTATTCCTACATGGATTATTATGTTATATTCCAAGTATTTTGGATAATTCTTGTGTGAACGAACTTTGTTCGTCTCAGTGGGGCACACACTTGTTAACTTTGTAGTAAATATATGATTACAAAGTCATAGATCACCTATTTATGAGTTGTCATCCTTATTTATTGATGAGTTGTTCTAGATGAGTTGTCATCCTTATTTATTTGTCATAGATCAGAACATATCTAGATATAGAGCTGGTCAAATTTATGTATTATATACTGATATCATTGGGATGAATATATTGTTGAGGATGGCTTAAGCCTTTTTTGCCATCTTCTTGTCTCATTGAATATTAACATAATATAAATTTAAAAGCCGGTTATAATAAAAACATAGATATTTTAAAAGTTTTTTCTTCTAAATGTCATGTCAAATAAAACATTTCTAGGGTTAAAATTGAAAAAGAGAAAATAAAAACAATAACATTTTCAACAATTTTTAACATATTTTTATAAATTTCATGTATTAAAAAATGACTATTTAATGTTATTTTCCCTAAAGCAATGGTTAAATGAAATCCAACAAGTAAACCATATAATATGGTAAATAACACATTAACAATATTCCTCTAAAAACAATAATATATAGATATTTATTATTATTGTAAAATCTCAAAGTCCAAAATATACAAAAATAATTCATCAATAATATATCATATTGAGCATCTTTTAATGACATTTTAAAACTACTCAATAATATCTAATATACCAAATTTATCATTTCAACAATGCCATCTTCAATTTCAGGGGCTTGACTTTCTTCTACTCTTTCACTGAGTATTATATGTTTGCAAGTCGTCTAAAGTAATCATTTCCAAATAATCCTTTTGATGGTAGTTGAATTTCATTTGACATATTTTCCATGTGTAATACATTGAACTCTTTTATTCAAACCCACTTGCATTTCATTTACAAGAGCTTTAATAACATTAATTCTCTGCTTAATAAAATCACATTATAGTGTATCATTTTCAATGGATATGTAATTTCATGCTTCTTGTAAGTAACATAGTAATGTTGTAACCAATCATCAAATATAAAAAAATAATTAAGTAAAATAATGTAAACAAACACAAATTAATAATGATAAACATTGATGTATGCTTTCATATCTATTATATTATAAATCTTTGTTGAACTTTAGAACAAATCTAAAACCCAATTTCATTCATTTAAAAATGTAACTATACAATATTTAATCAATGCTTGTGGCTTTTGATAAATGTTTATAGTGTTTCCATTCAAATATTTTTCTTGATATGATATTTTTTTTTTTGTAAATAAAAAAGGGCAATTCCTATTATAACTTATCACATACAAAAAAGAATGTGTCGCTAGGTTGCCAACTGTTCCTCCGAATTAGCGAAAACCGAGACAGTTGGCAACCTGTGATGTCCAAGTCTGAAAAAGGCAGTCCGTCATCTGCCCTGCCAAGAGGAAACCAGGGCAGGTGGCGGCCTATAGTCTTTACATCAAACAGTGAAACTAGAAGTAAAACTAGACTGGACTTAGAACTGAACATAGGACCAGAGTTAAGACTGACATCTAAGCAAGAGATTGTACACCAGAACCAGAAAGAGCTCCAAGCCATGTAATTACCCGTTAGCATCAGAAGTTGTGTTGCTGGGATCTCCATTGTGCGACCCGTTCCGAGTCTGTAGGACAAAAGGCCTTGCACACATTAGACATTTTTGTCCAGCTAGTGCATTGGGAAATGCCTCATACAACATATCGATGTGTTGGTGCATGAGTGTGTCATGGTGGATTTGATATGCCATCTGGCTCTGCAGATCGAACACTAACTCCAATTGTTCTGGGTGGAAGAAGGGTGGGGGGGAACGCCATGGTTCCGGGACAATCGAGATAGGAGGTGGCGTAAGGACCTTGCCACCCTCCATCGTCGTGCCACCCAGACCCTCCACAACCTCGCCTGTAACAACCTGTGCTCCATCATGTGCGCCATCCCTATGCTCCGTCCTTGCGTGCCATCCCTGTGCGTCTTCCTCCTTCCCGGGGTCATCGTCCTTCGCTGCAGGGTTGAATAATTCATTGTCTCCTGGAAGCAAGGCGTCCTGAGTGTCAAGGTGGAGGAATTCCTCCTCCACGATGCAAATGTGAACCTCCTCTGCCTCCTCCATGGTGCTGGTGCAGTGGCGAACCTTAGTGGTTGGTGTAGTGGCTTTTGCTAAAAAATTACTTGGGGGTTGCCATTCTCTGGCACGGTGAAGAGAAGGGACTCCTGAGGGATCTGTAAGGGTTCCTCTGGGATCACTTCCTCCACGTAAGCCATTGGAGGCGACCTGTCCTTCACTCTGTTGCGTGCAGCCTGAGTGTGGGCTATGGAGAGTGCCCTCTCTAACAACTGCCTTCTCCTCTGTCGCGCGACAAAACTATGTTAGGAAGGGCCACAACGCGGCCTGCCTCTCTCCCTTGGCATCAAGGAAGTGATGCATATAGCTAGCATGCAAAAGGTTCTGCAATGGTTGCACCAGAACACTGAGTTGCTTGCCTGGTGCAGGTCGAAGGTGAAATGGTGTAGGCTGGTGCATTGCTGGATAATAGCGTAGAGGAGTGACATGACTGCTCCCATTAACGTCCTCCACCCATTGAATTCCATTGTCGTCGATCTGCTCACACGAGGGAGCCGTCCTTCGGCTCTTAACAGGCAGTAATGGCGAGCTCCCATAATTAATGGAGAGGGGATGAGAGCCAACCTGCCATATTTATGGCTAGGCTCAGGCTTGTGTTATGTGGCCACTGTGTGCTACGTGGCACCCCATTCAGTGTTTGATATGTTATTTTTTAATATCATTACAAGCCAATAATTAATTATGTTTCAAATTAGGGGAATTTTGAGATAAAAAATGTGCTATCAAAATTAACTTTAAAAGAACCAATAGGATTCAAGATGATGATGTCAACCATAAGAAAAAACATGTTTCTTCAAAAAACACATTTTTTTTCCAGTATAATATACACATTTTTCTTGTATTTCAAGTTTTTCTCACTGTAGGTCTATCAAAAGTATGTAGAGTGGGTATTTGATGGATGCAAAATTTAATTCTGCATCTAGCAAGTGCCTACATTTGAAATCTGAGTAAACGTATAAAGAGATAAGTCGTAATTTTGATTAAAAAAATAGTTTTCTTTCTTTTCTTTGAAAACTCATGACTCTTATTTTGTGATTTTAACTATTATTTTATTATTTTCCTTTGGGAACCCATTTTAAAACTCAAATTTCCCTTAATGAAATCCAACATTTTCATTGATAAGAACATGATTACACGTATTTTCTTTTGTCCAACATGTAAGATATATGCTTTCAATATCACTCATAAATGGATCACTATTGGAGTTACATATATTATGTTTGTATATGTAACATAAATAAACAAGAGCTGCATGGCAGCTTAGTCCCTGCTAAGTAAATTTGGAAATGAAGATGATAGTTAACACCCTATAATTATTCGACATAGACTCACAAGGGATGGAGAAAGCCTTATTGCTCCATGATGACACATAGTTTATAGATTTGTCATAACCAAACAAAATATCTTACCATGATTTTACTTTAATGTAGCTGCCATATAGTTTTGGGATTAACCTGAATTTCCTTCTAGTTAAGCTAAGCAAGCCAAATGCAAATATTATTTAAAAAAAAATAAAAAAATAAACATTTTATAATATATATTTTACTATCTTAACATATATATATTATAAAATATAATATACATTTTAATATTTTGTGTTAACATATATAAAATATAAAATATTATAATATATATTTTAATGGGTTAACATATATATTATAAAATATATAATATATATTTTAATTTATATAATATTTTAATATGTTGTGACATGACACATCCAAAACATTAATGGGTTTATTTTAATTTATATAATATTTTAATATTTTGTGACATGACACATCCAAAACATCAACATCACTATTCATTTCTTCTTTTATATTGGGAAATGTAAATTTAAAAAAATATTTTTATTGTGGTGGTGTAATAAGTGCTATATATGTTGTACAACCAATTAGAATTTATTGATTATGCAATTAATTTTAAATATTGAAATACGTGAAGGCAACAATAAGACTTGAAATATATTAACCAATTAGAGATGATAAAAATAAATATTTTTACTATATCAAAATAAATATATTTAGTTTCTTAAGTTAAACATTACATTTTACAAACAAATTTAAAATATAAAGCAATTTAATGTCAAATCAATAGCAAACTCATTGCTATAGTCGTGCTTTGGCAGGGACTAATAAGAGTTGTATTAACTTGTAAATAATCAAAATTTATTCCTAACTTTAAACACTAAACAATACATTTTATATCTCTTACCAATAAAGTGTTTCCTTGAATTTGCTTTACCTTAAAAATTGATAACACTAATTTTGCTTGTGCCCTAAATGAAAACCACAAATCTCCAAAGTGGTGATGTTGTGACATTTAGGAATCCCATAACCATTTTTTTGAATGCTTGATGAGTATTAGACTTGTAATCATAACTAATGTTTTTGATATTGTAAACATGATGGATATTGTAATAACTAGGGAATACTCTCTTTTAGGAACAATATTTGCAATGTTTTTACAGCCTTCTAATATTACTTGATATTCCACGATGTAGATCCCAATCCAAATGTAATGATCTAGGGTATCATTAGGTTGAACATTTTCAATATGTTGTTTTCTTTGTCTTTCAAACTTTGCTTTTTGAATATAACTTTTAAAGGTCTTTGATACTCCATCAATTTTCTATTCTGAAATCTTTTTATGAAACACACTCACAATTTGTTTTATTTTGTTTTTAATTTTATCATTTATTTTTTTTGTGAAACACATTTCCCAGGGAAACCCATTGGGCACCTCCCCTCATTATGAGGATGGAACCTAGGGTAAACCAAATTCCGCAAAAGTTCAAGGTGTTGTCAACAATATACTAATTTAAGAGCTTGAGATGTCACTCACGAGAATTGAATATGGTTGGGAGGAGAATAGTTCCTCTCACAATCACCCAATCTAGACACAATTGACTTAAATTTTTTTGGAATATATATCCTGGGAAAGCCCTGGGCACTTTCCCTCATTCTGATTATGATACCTAGGGTAAATCGGATTCTCTAGGGCTTAAGGTTGTATCAACACGTGCAAACAAGAATAACAATAATTCCTCCCAACTACCCAAGCTAGGCCCAATTGACTTGAAAATTTTGGAATATATATCTCAAGAAACCCTCGGGCACTTCCCTTCATTCCAAGGATGATACCCAAGGTAAAACCAAATTCTTCAAGGCTTAAGGTCGTATCAACATGTTACTAGAAAAATAGAACCAGAGTAGGGAGAATAACAATCATTCCTCCGAACCACCCATGCTAGACCCAATTGATATATATATATAAACAAAAAAATTCCTACAAATGAATAAAATAATATAAGAAATCAATAAAACTTTTTGAATGCAACAAAAAATTGTCTTTGAGCTATTGTAGAGTTCGAGTCTGGATAGTAGTATCTAACATCATCCCAACTCTATTCATTCTTGTATTTTCATATTAACTTCGTGGCTAAATAAATATAATAAATAATGTTATAATGGCATCTACAACAAAATAATTAATACGTTAAATTGAAAAATAAATTTCATAAACTTAACATAAAAAAAAAGACATTCTTGTATTTTCATATTAACCTCGTGGCTAAATAAATATAATAAATAATGTTATAATGACATCTACAACAAAATAATTAATACGTTAAATTGAAAAAATAAATTTCATAAACTTAACATCCAAAAAAAAGACATTGTTTAAAAATAACGACACAAAGCAACATGCAATCCGAAAAGGGAATAGACACAGAGCCAAGGCAAGTCCTCACTCAGACAGAACATTGCTAGTGTGCAACACAATCATGGAACTACTTGCCATTTTCTTTCATTGTGAAATTGGAGGCATGATTACGAGCCTATCGATGTTTGGAAGATGCCCACACAAGAATCACTTCTATAGAGCTCCCATTGAAACCAGGTGTTAGCGTCGGAAGTCACCCCTGGATTGCAGCAGGAGCAGAGCCCGACGCCCATCAGTTTATGTCACAATTTTGCTTAATTGGGTGATCAAATGGAGGTTAACTCAAACGATGTGGTTCCAACTCCGAAACTAGGCCAGACATGCATGGGCAAGTGAGGTCTTAGATAACTTCAGACAGTGAGTTGTAGTAAGGGTGAGTAGGGGGAAGACTTATATCAGAGAGGTGCAAAGGTTTGTCGTAAACATCAGGTTTCTAATAGACTGTAGAAGAAGGCATCTAAACACGAGATCTTCTTACATTCAAACGCAGAAAACCAGAGAAAACAACAATGCCACAATAAATCCTTTATCACAACATAATTGCCATAATTCGTGCGAATCAGTCGATCACGAACTCTCTTAGCATAAGATGAAAACCAGATGGAGTGAGAAGACTGTCTGTCATTAAACAAGAAATCTTACATAGCAATACATAACCAGAGAACTAGAGTCTGTGTTACGACTTTACAATCGAGAGCTTCGCTCTACCATCGACACCTTCAAAAATGCAAAAACTGAGAATATATACTTGGGCAGGTTTGCCCAACAGAGGCGCGCTCGCCCTCCAAGGCGTAGCGTCTCTTCAATCAATCTTCGGGCGGAAGTCCTTCGTTAGACGTCTCCTTAACTTTGCATGACCTTTGCAGGGGAAGAGTAGCTGGGCCAATAAATGCTGAGCTTGCGTGTGCAGACCTCCTCCGGCTAGTCGAGAACCCGACATGGATTTTTGGAAAAATGGGTACACAGGACCCTCTCGAGCAGTCTGCTTGCCAGACCCTCCATTCCTCGCATTTAATGGATGAGGAGAGGTTTCAACCACCCTTCCTCGCCTTCATTTACTCCAAGCGAAAACCAGGACCGAGGTCGGATCAAATGGCACTTGGAGATCGCGGTAATTCCTTCTGTGAACATACACGATGCCTTCGGCCCTTCCTGAGTAGCTCTTTTCTTTCACAAATAACCATGGGTCGTGACCACGTGCTTACCCCAAGGCGCCCTCGACGTTCGCGAATGGGAAGGAGCTAATCCTTGCTCCCTGAAATCGCGATGAGCGAAACGCCAAGGCGGCTTAATCTGGCGCCACGCGCCCCTCTAGATCTGACGGTCCTGAATTCACTTTGGTGATGTTGTGGGTCCGGGTCCTGGACATTCCCGGCACCTCGCACATCGGGAATACGACGATGCTGGACCCTGCTTATCATAGCTGCGATGGGCGAAAAGGCGAGGAGCCTAATCGCGCGCTAGGTGTCCTCTTCAAATGGACAACTGAGATTGCCCCCTGATACTGTGGGCCCAACTTTAAAAGTTCTTTTCCTTTCGCGATCGCGAGTTCGTGGGTTAAAGACCCTCGGCTTCCTTTTCTAAACTCCCGATCCCCGAGATGGCGATACGGGTCGAGCCCCCTTTCTGGTCAGCGCTCTCTGCATGTAACTGTCGGCTGGAGCCCAAGTACTAGCGCCTCTCGCTACTCGTGACCTCGCGAGTTGGAGTATCAGACTTTGGCATTCTCCCTTCGCGAAGTCCCGAGACGCGATGGTCAGCGACGGTTGACCTCCTCTGGACACTTTTGTAACTCGGACTCTCGCGTAACCAAACGGATATGATCCGCCCTTCAAACTCACGAACCCCGGCCTCGAGAAATAACACTGCGCTTGAACTGCTTGCGATCAACGACCCTCGTAACTTCGCGAGTGCCTCCCGAAGGATTCCGATTGTTGACTTCCTTAAAACTTTTAGCGCTATACTTGACGAGACTCGGTTAATCTGCAATTACCCATCAATCGTTGTTCTGCTCTGTCGCTGAAGAATGAAATACCCGCTCGCTTGATTTTAAGTTCAAAAAAGACTTCTTCTGTGTGCTGCGCTTGGGTGCTTCTCGTGCAACCTGCAGATCCAGATATCCCTATGCCGAAGACAAGTAATGTTGCTAACATTAGGCTCCATGGGGGATAGAGTCGTCCCTGTGATGCTCTAAGGACTCATTTTGCAGTTCCAGTGCCTTGTTGTTGGGCTATGGAGTCATTTACTAAGCCGAAACAATAAAAGTAAAAACAAAGAACAGAAAGGAAAATATTTACAACATAGGAGCCATTGAAGGCTCAGACAAAACATTTTTTAAGAAAATGCCCATTTACTGGGCTGCTGAAAACTTCTTCGCCTTCCAAATCTTGTAGCCGATATGTGTTATTTGAGAAGACTTCAGAGATTTTGAAAGGCCCAATCCACAGAGCTTCAAATTTGTCGTGTTTGCCCTTATCTTGCTTAGGAGCGTCCCATTTCAACACCAGGTCTCCTATTTGGAACTCCTCCTTGTTGGCTTTCTTATAAAAAACCTGCTTGATCCTCTGCTGATGGTCCTGAACTCTGATCATCACCTACTCTCTGACCTGCTGGACTTCTACTAGTTGATGAATCCTTCTGACCATGTCATTAGGCTCTTCTTGATAATCCTGGAAGAATTTCGCTACGGGAATGGCCAGCTGAGAAGGGAAGACAGCTTCTGCTCCGTATACTAACTGGAAAGGGGAGGTGCCTATAGATCTTTTTGTAGTCACCCGATCAACCCATAGAGCGAATTTCAGCTTTGAATTCTAAGCCTTTTTGTTGTCCTCCAATAATCTTTTGATGATCCTTATGAGACTTTTATTGGAGGATTCTGCTAAACCATTTCCCTGGGGATAGTATGGAGTGGAGTGAATCAACTTGATTCCAAATTGCTCACAGAACTTAACCAGCGGTTCAACCTTGAACGAGGTTGCATTATCTGTAACGATCTTCCTTGGGCAACCGAATCTTGTGATGAGGTCTTCCAGGAATCCAATGATTACCTTGTGGGAAGCACTCCTGGTGGGGATGGCTTCGATCCACTTAGTGAAGAAATCCGTGGCAGTCAAGATCCATCTGTGCTGCCCACTGGAAGCAGGGTGTATTTCTCCAATAAAATCCAGGCCCCATTGCTGGAAATGTCCCGTAACAACTACAGGCTGTAAAGGCAGAGACCTGAGTTGCTGCTTTCCTGAAAATCTTTGGCATGTGATACAGGCTCTAACTCCTCTATGGACATCAGCGAACAAGGTGGGCCAGTAGTACCCAGCTCTGAGAATTTTGTGGGCTGTAGTCTTCCAGGAATGGTGCCCTCCACACAGGCCGTTGTAAAATTCGACCATGATCCTGTCGACCTCTTGTGGATCCATGCATTTTAAAAGCACCCGCAGGGGATCTTTCCAGTATAAAATTTGATCAATAAGGCAATATCTGACTGCCCTGAGCTTCAAAGCTCTTGCTTTGTTTCTTTGCAGGCCATCTGGGGGCCGCAACTCCTGCATAAAATATATGACATCCTTATACCAAGGACATCGAGCCAATGGGGGTTCTCTTTGAGGGTCTATTTCAGACAACTGACCCCGCTGAATTCCTGAGCATTCGTTCATGAAACTTACCCCCAAAGCTTGGCAATTGGGTTCAACCAACAACTTAGCTAAGCCTTGACCTTTGATCAATTTGGTAGGCCTTATTTCCAAGTCAAACTCCAGGATCTTGGCTATCCATTTACTTCTCCTCCCGTCTATGTCGGGCTATACCAGGATGTCCTTCACAGAGGTCGAAGGAACATAAGCAGTCACCTTTGAGTGCAAGACATAGACTCTGAAAGCCTTGAGAGCTTTCACTAAAGCATAGGCATGTTTCTCCATGATTTCATACCTGACCTCTGCATCTCTTAACGCCTTGCTGAAGAAGGCAATGGGCTGCTCTCGCCCCTCCTCATTTCTCTGCAACAAGACCGCCGCTACTGTATCAAAAGAGGCGAAAGAGAAGATTAGGAAATCTTTGGAATAGTCAGGACTGATCAACACAGGTGCCTCAGTCAATGCTTTTTTTATTTGGACAAAAGATTCCCTGGGTTCAGCGGTCCATTTCACTTCATTTCCCTTCTTGAGCATGGCTGTGATGTGTTTCACCAGTTCAGCAAAATTCGAGACGAATCTCCTCATAAAATTATTTTTTCCCAAAAAGGCCTGAATTTCCTTTTTTGACTTGGGGAGCGACAGGGTCCGAATTGCCTCCACTCTGCTAGGATCAATCCTCACTCCTTCTGCCGATACTATATGGCCTAATAACTTCCCCTCCTCCATAGCAAATAAAGATTTCTTGGGGTTTAGAGAAAGGCCGAACCTTCGACATTTTGAGAAAACTTTTCTCAGGTGACAACAATGCTCTTTATCCGACCTCGAGAAGACTGTTATGTCGTCCAGATATATCACCACAAACTTGTCTTTCTCCCCGATGAAGGCTATGTCCATGGCTCGCTGAAACGTCGCACCTGCATTCCTCAGTCCAAATGACATTTTGGCATACATGAATGTGCCCCAAGGGGTGGTGAAGGCTGTCTTTTCTCTATCTTCAGGCATGACCGATATCTGATTATAGCCAGAAAAACCATCGATCATGGAAATCCTAGATGCACCGGTTACCCTCTGCAATATGTGTTCCATGTTGGGCAGGGGATAATTGTCTTTCTTTGAGCTCCTGTTCAGGTTCCTGAAGTCGACACAAAGCCTGATCTCTCCACTTTTCTTCCTTACCGGAACCAAATTGGCCACCCATTCGAAATATCTCAGGGGGACGATGATCTGGGCCTCCAACAACTTCTTTACTTCTTTCTCCATGACAGGCAGCAACATGGGATTTATCTGTCTTAGCTTCTGCCTAAATGGCTTAGCCTCTTCCTTCAGTGGGATCTTGTGTTCAATGACGGACGTGTCATATGTCTTGAGGTCTTCGTAAGTCCATGCAAACACATCAGCAAATTCTTTCAGCAACTCAACATATTCGGCCCTCTGTTCTGTGGTCAAACTGCTTGACAACTTGACAAACTTAGGCTCCTCCGGTGTGCCAATGTTGCACTCGGCTGTGTCAGCACCTTCACCTGAAACTTTACCCTTCACTGCCACATCATTCCCATCGAACAATCTTTCTAAAGGAATAAGTCCCCTCGGAATGTGATTGCTAGGCAGCTGAATAATCTGGTGGTTAGCAATTTTATTTAAAAACACCTCGGGGTGAGGGTTATCTTCTGTATCAGGATCCTGATCAATGTGCAACGCAGAAAATTCATCGACAGATTGGAGAAACTTCTTGATTTTCAGATCATCCTCGAATACCTTCCAATGCTTGACATTGTCTGGTACAGAGGGCCTATGTTTTATCTCAACATCATATTTGGCCATAGGCGGCTGAGGGACCTTGAACTGGCTAGCTGAAACGACTAAAGAATCTGCCACGACATTATCTTCCCTTGGAATAAAAGAGATGTTGAAGGCTGAGAAGAAATTGTCAATTAGGTCCCATACTTCATTTTTGTAATTTCTGAGTCGAGGGTGCTTAGCCTGATAAGCACTTCTGATCTGTTGGACCTCCAACTCTGCATCTCTGAACATTGCTATCTCCTGAATTCCCATTTCCCTTGCAGCTCTTAATCCTAGAACAAGGGCTTCATACTCTGCCACATTGTTGGTGGTTTGAAATTCTAATTTGTATGACAGAGAAACGATTTCCTGGGCAGGTGACACAAAAAACACCCCAGCACCAGCGCCTTCCCTGGAACAAGCTCCATCAAAAAACATTTTCCAAACAAGGGTGATGGAGGGCGGAAGTTCAGGAGGAGTGGTGGGCTGCTTTCTGAGTTCGAGAGGAGGCTCGGGAGCATGAGTGAGTTGCAGTAAACTGTAACCTAAATCAGTGTCCAAGGCGAAAATGGGATGGTTGGTAGGATTGGCTTCATCACTGATTATATAGGCCAGTTGGGCTTCCCTATATAGTCTCCTATGTTCTCCTCCGAACACTGGGATAGTAGCATATGTGAGGTCCATCTGCAAGGTTCCCCCCAGTCTTTTTATCCAAGATCTTGACAACAACATACCGAACTTGGGGGGGACATCAACCACTACAATATCCATGACCACACTTTTCATAGGCAACTGAAACAAGGTCACGACCAGGTCTTTGATAACCCCGAGACATTGAACTTTCCTGGAGTCAAAGGAATAGAGGTCATGATAGGCTCGGGTGACTTCTAGTCCTAGTTCTTCCATGACAGTTTTGGGCATGAGGTTGTGAGAAGCCCCCGAATCCATCAAACAATTGTGCAGTACCTTGTCATGTATGTTCAAGGAAGTGTAGAAGGGAGGGGATGAGTCATTCCTGTCTTCTACCATAGGACCTAAAATTACTGCAAGCTTTTCATCTTGCAAATTGATGGAGTCTGTGGGAAGGCTTGAGACCTCAGACTGTAAAAGCTCAGAGAAGCGTTTCTTGAACCCTTCATGTTTAATCAATTCGGTTAGGGGCACAGGGATTCTGATTTTTTGAATTTCATGCTCGAAATTAAAAAAAGATGTAAGCTTTGGGATTTCTCTTATTTCGGGGGCATGACTCTGGACTACAGGAGAGAGGGGTTGGTGTTTTTTACCTCTGTGACTGTCCGCTACTTCATTGACAGGCCTCTCTGTTCTAGTGGACTGCTCAGGAACATCAGGTGTTACTGCCTTCTTCTGAGACCTCAGGTCATACCTGCCTTGGCGGCCACTAGTCTTGTTTTCCTTGCTCAGTTCATTCAGCTGATTGTTCATGAGAGACTCCTCGTATGCTGATTGAGTCATATGAGGAAAAGGAGGAGTTTCTCCGAAGCAATGGATTTCAGGATCAAGCTCACCTACTTCCCCTTCTTCTTCCTCGACCATAAAATTGTTTTGGAAGGGGGCCTGAATCTTCTGGTCTTCTCTGTCTCTTCCCCTCTCCCTTTGCACGATCGGGGAAGTGATATTGTTTGGCCTCCTGAAACCTCCTTTGTTTTCGGCGCTCTGAGGGCCCTTGTATGCTTGCCTCCCTTCCACCTTCATTCTCTCCATCTCTGCCGACAGAGACTTCACCATTTTGGTCAGTTCATCCATTTGAGGGTGGGGCACCGATGGGCTAGAAGTTGAGGTTTCGGATCTTCCCTTTCTTCTGTCTGCGTCGGCCTTGTTCCTCAGTCTATCAACTGCTAATACATTGGATTCCACTTCTATGGCTGCATCTTGCATTTGGGCTAAGGAGGTGGCTCTTCTTTCCCTCAATAAAAGGAAGAAATCGGGTCCAAACGCACTGGCATAAGAAATCTTGGCCGAGGCTTCTGAAGGCTTTATTTCGACGGGGATCTTGTTATACATCTTATTGAATCTTTTGGAGAAATCAGAGACAGACTCTCCATCCATCTTCTTCAAAGATCCGAACTCTGTCATGTAATACATGAAATCCTTCCTATCGCCCCACTGCCTCAGGAAAACACTATCCAGGGCTTCGATCCCAGCAATAGATCCGGGGGCCAATCCTCTAAACCATTTCCTTACCTCGCCATCCAGGCTCTGGACGAAGACTCTCATCCAGACATCTTCATTTTCAATGTTTAGGTTGTCTGCATAACTATAGAAAGCAACCAAGTGCTCTTCAGCAGTTACATCCCCTTCCCCAGTGAACTTGGACATGTATTTCAAGTAATCTCCAGCAGGGAGAGGATTCATCGGATGAGGTAGGATTAAGGGGGCATATCTGGCAGTGACTATGGCGTCCATTCTATTCAGAGGGGGATTAGCACCAGCCATAGGAATATTAGGCGGAGGAGAACTTGGAGGAGAAGGAGTTCGCGAAGGGGCTACTGGGAGTGAGTCTCGGAGTGGAGTGGGAAACAAGAGCGGAACTAAGGAGAAGGCTAGTGAGCTCAAGTCAGCAGGTGCTCCTCTTTGTGCAGGAGTGGGGAAATCTTCTGTAGTCTTGGGTCTACGCCAAGGTGCAGCTTCAGAGGAGAGGGGAGTGACAAGGATTTCTCCCTCCAATCCCAGAGCAAGAGGAGAAAACTCAACAGGAACACTCCCGAAATTTAGGAAACGGGAAACCTCAGAAAGAGGTCTATTAAGAAACTGAGGAGAAGAAAATGGAGTTTCTACAGAAGGAGATGGCAGATTACCTGTTTCGGCGGTGGAAGCTTCTTCTTCAGGGGCCTTTCCTTTTTTGAAAACCACCTCTGGATCAGTTTCAGGTGTAGCTAGAGGCAGCTGTGGGTGAGACCGCGTGTGTCTACCTCTGAAAGCCACAATTAACAGAGCAGGGTCGCCCCAGTGGAGTTTCCAAGTGCACAGTAGCAATCTTCAAAGGCTCTGATACCCGATGCACCTTCAGAATCAGAGGCTCAATGTCGTTCAATTCCGGGGAAAATTTTCAACTCCGTCCCCGACAACGGCGTTAGAAATGTTAGCGTCGGAAGTCACCCCTGGATTGCAGCAGGAGCAGAGCCCGACACCCATCAGTTTATGTCACGATTTTGCTTAATGGGGTGATCAAATGGAGGTTAACTCAAACGATGTGGTTCCAACTCCAAAACTAGGCCAGGCATGCATGGGCAAGTGAGGTCTTAGATAACTTCAGACAGTGAGTTGTAGTAAGGGTGAGTAGGGGGAAGACTTATATCAGAGAGGTGCAAAGGTCTGTCGTAAACATCAGGTTTCTAACAGACTGTAGAAGAAGGCATCTAAACGCGAGATCTTCTTACATTCAAACGCAGAAAACCAGAGAAAACAACAATGCCACAATAAATCCTTTATCACAACATAATTGCCATAATTCGTGCGAATCAGTCGATCATGAACTCTCTTAGCATAAGATGAAAACCAGATGGAGTGAGAAGACTGTCTGTCATTAAACAAGAAATCTTACATAGCAATACATAACCAGAGAACTAGAGTCCGTGTTAAGACTTTACAATCGGGAGCTTCGCTCTACCATCGATACCTTCAAAAATGCAAAAACTGAGAATATATACTTGGGCAGGTTTGCCCAACAGAGGCACGCTCGCCCTCCAAGGCGTAGCGTCTCTTCAATCAATCTTCGGGCAGAAGTCCTTCGTCAGATGTCTCCTTAACTTCGCATGACCTTTGCAGGGGAAGAGTAGCTGAGCCAGTAAATGTTGAGCTTGCGTGTGCAGACCTCCTCCGGCTAGTCGAGAACCCAGCATGGCTTTTTGGAAAAATGGGTACACAGGACCCTCTCGAGCAGTCCGCTTGCCAGACCCTCCATTCCTTGCATTTAATGGAAGAGGAGAGGTTTCAACCACCCTTCCTCGCCTTCATTTACTCCAAGCGAAAACCAGGACCGAGGTCGGATCAAATGGCACTTGGAGATCGCGGTAATTCCTTTTGTGAACATACACGATGCCTTCGGCCCTTCCTGAGCAGCTCTTTTCTTTCACAAATGACCACGTGCTTACCCCAAGGTGCCCTCGGCGTTCGCGAATGGGAAGGAGCTAATCCTTGCTCCCTGAAATTGCGATGAGCGAAACGCCGAGGCAACTTAATCTGGCGCCACGCGCCCCTCTAGATCTGACGGTCCTGAATTCACTTTGGTGATGTTGTGGGTCCGGGTCCTGGACATTCCCGGCACCTCGCACATCGGGAATACGACGATGCTGGACCCTGCTTATCATAACTGCGATGGGCGAAAAGGCGAGGATCCTAATCGCGCGCCAGGTGTCCGCTTCAAATGGACAGCTGAGACTGCCCCTTGATACTATGGGCCCAACTTTAAAAGTTCTTTGCCTTTCGTGATCGCGAGTTCGTGGGTTAAAGACCCTCGGCTTCCTTTTCTAAACTCCCGATCCCCAAGATGGCGATACGGGTCGGGCCCCCTTTCTGGTCAGCGCTCTCTGCATGTAACTGTCGGCTGGAGCCCAAGTACTAGCGCCTCTCGCTACTCGTGACCTCGCGAGTTGGAGTATCAGACTTTGGCATTCTCCCTTCGCGAAGTCCCGAGACGCGATGGTCAGCGACAGTTGACCTCCTTTGGACACTTTCGTAACTCGGACTCTTGCGCAACCAAAGGGATATGATCCGCCCTTCGAACTCACGAACCCCGAGCTCGAGAAATAACACTGCGCTTGAACTGCTTGCGATCAACGGCCCTCATAACTTCGCGAGTGCCTCCCGAAGGATTCCAACCGTTGACTTCCTTAAAACTTTTAGCGCTATACTTGACGAGACTCGGTTAATCTGCAATTACCCATCAATCGCTGTTCTGCTCTGTCGCTGAAGAATGAAATACCCGCTCGCTTGATTTTAAGTCCGAAAAGGACTTCTTCTGTGTGTTGCGCTTGGGCGCTTCTTGTGCAACCTGCAGATCCGGATATCCCTATGCCGAAGACAAGTAATGTTGCTAACACCAGGTTTATCAAAAACGTAAGATAAACTCGCTAATCCCTAGCAACAAAGGCATCCCCCTAAAACTAATCATCTCACTCCAATATCAAATGTAAGTTTTAAACTTTTGCAAGGGAAGCAATGCATACACATTCTCAAGGAAAAAGAAAATAACAACAATGGCACACCCATAGTACACAAAGATTTACCTTGGAAACTCTCAACTAGGAAAACCAACCTAAATTGGATCTGCACCTCTATCTTCTTCATTGTATTGACTTAATCGTTCACAATACAACATTTAAGTATTCCGCAACATCCAAAATACTAATTTGCTAACATGGACTAGATTACAACCCTAATCCCTTATAACTAAGATTAGGATAGGTGCATAATCCACATACTACAACCAATGCCTTGTGCACGAGTGAACGATCTAGATGCAAAGAATATAACACATCTCCAATAGGGATGAGATGGGACATGCCCTTCAGACCACCCATTGCCACTTATGGTCACCACCCAACCGCAAAAGGTAGAGGACGATTGTTAGCTCACAAGGGCTACCAAGAAGCTATGAGGTGATAGACTCAAGCTAGGAGCAAAATCATTGAAGCTCAATGCTTTGGACATGGTTTTGAGGGTAGGAATAAGGCCACCACTATGCAACCCCTAAACAATCTAGAAGAAAAGGTCAAGGGTTGTTGGGGTGCTATCAACAGTAAGAGGATTGATAAGAACCTTGCCCATCTCATTCTAGATAGGATTCTCCAAAAGTAGGAACACAAGGTATTCCTTAACCTTGGATCTCTATTGGCACAATGAGTCGATGGCTTGCCAATAGGGTTCAGTTACAAAGAGAAACAACCTAATTATGCAAGCAATCAAAGAGCTACACTAGCTAAATGATAGGTATCAATCATTTTCTACTGCAAACCCTCCAAGTTTTAGACCCAGCTCTAGAGAATGAAGAAGAGGGAGAAGGAGAAGAACATTGTGGTGGTGACAACCTCTAGCACCCTATCTCCTTGGATGATAAAACAAAATAGCATGTTGATGCTCGCGTTTAGCTCTACCTCTGTGTTTAGATATTTTGTGTTTTATTTCATAGGTTTTGAAGGCCATGGGCCAATCTGCTTTGAAACCTACTTCTTTTTGTCTTTGATAGAATGTAAGGGCTAGAGGCCAGGATATGCCACACTTAACTTTCCTAGGTTTATATTTAGCTATAGAGGCTACAAGCTAGAACATACTCAAACAATTTCATTTTTTGTTTTTGGAAGTGCTCAAGCCAAGAGATTGATAGGTTATAACCAAGGGTTCAGGTTGAGAGAGCTCTGCTGAATCTCTCTGCCATGTATGTAAAGATTTGTTTTCCATTTGTTATATAAAGCGCTGACCTACCTCTCATAAAAAAACATTATAGAAATTTAAAGAACCTCTACTTGTGGTCTAGTGGCAATTTGAACAGCTTGTCACAATGATGATCAAGTGTAAATGTTGATAGGGGAGCTACTCCTGTTAAAACAGTTTATCGAGTCCTTTTGAAGTGTGGATCATGTTAATGTGGAAAAAACTGCTGCAAGTCCTAGGCGATTTTCATGAAATAGGTACACCTTAAATGCAGATTTGCCACCAAAGATAGACTAGTAGTAAAATCGATATTGTAAGGAGTTTTGTACCCTCCCTAGTCATAATGGTTTATTTAGCCAAAAAATGATTTCAAAAATTTAAATCATAGGTTACTGTTAATTCAACATTAACTGTGACTATTTTTTATTTAATCATTTTGAAAAAGTGATTATATGGTGTGTTTTCCTAAACAAGATACACAAGGTTACATTACATATTGTTATTTGTATAGAGAGAATGGAAGTCGAGAATTGAGTGCTCTTTTTCTCTAATGAAGTTGTTGCATATCATTCTACCTGCTTAGAGGATTTACTTGTTACAAGCTTCTCAAAACACCACCTAGTAAAAAGAATTAATTCTATATACAAGTCCAAAAAAAATCTTTTGACCTTCATGTATACATAAAACTTCTACTTGAAAAATGGCTTCACCATGCACGTAAATTTGCATCTGCACATTGTGATCAACAATAATAGAGTCTAGTAGAAGTTGATACCATTGTCTAGCTATTTAGTGCTTTTGTTTTTTGTAAATTAATGATAGCAGTTGCTTTTGCACTCCCACTATGTACTTGCAAAGTTGCAATTTTGAGTCCCATTGACCTAGTACTGTGGTCATTTGTTGGACGTTAATAAAATCATCTTATCTTATCTAGTACCTTTATGCCCAATTTCATGCTCTTCACAATTTTTTCCTACAAATTCCCAGTGCCTAGCTTAGCACCATAAGCTGCTGACACATAAATGAATGTCCAAAAAGCGAGGTTTGTAATTGACAACTCGAACCATCAGCTGGATATTGTTTTGTTGTCTGAACATATCAACATTATATTTATTGCAAAAGGAAAACCACAGCAAGGTCACTGACCTCAGAGCTCCTAGATATTATAGAAGCTCCCAAAGAGAGGAGTGCTTTTGTATAATGTAACAATACATTACAAACTGTGAGGCCAATGACCATGGAAGTTTAAAAAAATGGTTAGAAAAGAATGACCAGCCAATGCTGAATCAACTGACTGTGATGATATACTGCTACTTAAAAGTACATGAGAAACAAAGAAGACTTAACCAGTGGCTTCAATCTCCTTTCCTTGTGAGCTAGTTGCTTCAGTCTCTTCTTCTTGCAATCTGTATAACCATTTAAAAGCAAGATCATTCCCTGCATGGGCAGCTACCTCAAACTGCCTTCTCGCATAATCAATAGCACCTTTTCCAGTTGTCTCTGATAGTTTGTTACACTTGCTCTTGCCCACTTCATCTGCAAATTTACTTTTTGCTTCCAAAGGAGCAAATTTCTCAGGTTCCCTAACCCCTGCAATTGGAATTGTTCACTTGAAAAATTACATTTTCATGTGTATCACAATCTCCCGACAAATTGAAAAATAAAACCTTGTCTTAGACCAAATATCTCAAAACATGTAGATCAACACAGGGTAAAATGATTTGATTTGGTTTCATTTTAAGTGCTCATCTATTGGTTTGAATGAATAAGAAATCCACACCTCTTAAATGGTTTGTTTTGATTTGATTTCAAGTGCTCATCTATTGGTTTGAATGAATCAGAAATCCAAACCTCTTAAATGGTTTGTTTTGATTAGATTTCAAGTGCTCATCTATTGGTTTGGACGAATCAGAAATCCAAACCTCTTAAATGGTTTGTTTTGATTTGATTTCAAGTGCTTATCTATTGGTTTGAATGAACCTAGGAGCTAACAGGACATAGGCTCATATGCTAACATTTCAGGCATTTTTAGGACGGGAATGTCCTTGTAATCCTGGTCTTAGATTGCTGTAACTCTGTCCCATGATTTAACTCTTTGTTCCATGAAAAATATGATGCATTTCTCCCAAAAAGAACAAGGATCACTACAGCTACAAGTCACTATGTGTACAACACAAAGGCGAAAAGGAAGACCAAACAGAAACAAACAATTGCACTCCTATGGAAAACAGCTAATATGGATAGGAAGTCAGTCTCAATTTCATGGAAAGAAGGGGTGGAAGAATCCTCAATAACTCTAGTCTACTATTCCATTTAAGATTTTGGTTAACATTTGTTGATAAGATCTATGCCATTTAAGTTGTGTCGTTTTGAAAAGGGATGTGTAAACTAGTATTTACTGAGCCCAAGGATTGTAATGTTATCTTTTATATATAGAGAAAGTTCTATCCTGGAAAACAAAATGGTATCAAATTGTCACAGCTATGATTCTAAGTGGGTATCTTTCTGATTACTACAACACCACTAGCTGTGGGGCTCTACAATCTACCTCATCAAGGAATTTGTATTTTGCAAGTGTTAACAATTGTGAAAAACAATTCATATTTCAATTTGAATCTATCCCTGGAAACATAAATACAAAATTGGTAATAAACATACCTTTCAGTACAAGTGATCCATATGCAATTGCAGCACCAACATGGCCCTGCAAATGACACAATTCATTTCTCTCTCACCAGGTATTTGTGCAGCGAACAAGACATAACCTTCTATAAAGAAGTAAAACTTGAGACATAGAATAAAAAATGCTAGAAGCATATACGCATCTTTGGTTGATCCTGAAACTGGATGAAATTACAACCTTTTTTTCTTTTACTTTTCTTTCGTTGGGGACGGTGTTAATAAAACGGATGAAGATAACAAAATTTCAAGCTGAAAACTCTTTCATCATCTTTCTAAGATAAGTATTGTCATGTTAGTGAAACCAACAGGTTAAATTCTGTTAGTCCATTTGCTGCAATTGATAAGGGAGGTGCTTATTAATAGTTTCAAGGGACACAGGATTTTCTTTTAACTCACCTGTTTGCGTTAGTAAGAAATGTGTATAAAGAATAAATAAAAATGAATTAGTGTCAATGAATTCAAAGGTGTTAGTAAAATCAATTCATACAAGGAATAGTGCTATCTCAAGGTTTGTTTGATTAATAGGCTTCAATCAATAGGCTCATCGAAACTTGTCTCTTTCTTTCCCCTGTCCTTGACAGTCTACTTCTGAATTGACTGGATAGCATCATGTTAAAGTTTTAAACACCTGTTACAACTTATATTGTATGAGGTTCCATCTTGTGATTTTTATCATATTGATGGAGATTTGCTGCTGAACTCTTGGAGCATTGGACCGACTTGGGGGGATACATTTTCATAGAGCCCCTTCTCTTCATTGCATTTGATCAGTTGATGGAGATATTTGGTTGAGGGTGTCTCACTTCTCCTTGCATGGTGATTGTGCTGGCTGCTTGGTGGTCTTCTCATATGTGCTTGCCTTGTTGATCACCCCTTGGTTGCACTTTTGATGGATGTGAAGCACTCTATCTCATTATGGTGGTTTGGTATGATTATCTTGGATACGGATGATGGTTCTAGCCCCCCAAGGGATTAGATGATGGTGTTAAGAGATATATGTTTCATGATTGTTGAAGTTTCCTAGTGACTTTTGCATGATGATGTGGTATTATTTGGTGTTAGTATAGTGGTGTTCTACATGGTCTTTATATGTTGGATGTGTGATGGGTGACTCACCCGATGGTTGGATGGGTTAGCCTTTTTGTTATGTCCTTTTCTCTTATGATGTTGCTATGGTGGGATGATTCATGTTTCCTTTGTGGGATTTTCCTAGGTGATTTAACTTTATAATGTCACATTTGCTAGACATCACCTAGGGGGGAATATGTTTCATGATTTTAGTACCCTCATTGATATGCTATTTGCTAAGTTTGAGTTAGAGAGGGCGTATTACATTATGATTTAATGGTGATCTAACCTTTTCCTAAGGTTAGATGGTGATTTTGATTTAATAATCCCTTGGTGGTGGTGCACTTTAGGTTGGACCTTATGTTTTATCGTTACCGTGGAGGGGTTTTGCTAGGAAGAACATCTTTTATTTACATGATAAAACACTTTATTAAAGTGCACCCTGTTGATATTATGGTAGCTGCGGGAGGTATTAACCTCCATGTGTAACCTTTGGCTAGAATAGAATATTCTGGAAGCAAGGGAAACCCTAAACAGATGTGAAAAACCCTAGAAGACAAGTCGGCTCAGTAAAATAATTAATATTAAAGTATTAGCCTCTAAAAGGACAAGTCGGCCCAGACAGGTGACAAGAACCACTATAAATAGAGGGTGCTCTAGCTCATTTGTACTCACTCACCTCACTCACTCTCTCAAGTATGGCACAAGTTTGGAGCTGCAGCTGCAAGGATGGAAGGTGGATCTTTTGGAGTGGTTCTTGGTCTCTCTCTCTAGCGCTATCTAGCCTAAGATATGCGCCCTACCTCTTAGTATCTCTTGGTGGTATTCTTGATGACATTCTTGGTGGTATTATGATATTCTTGGTGGTATTCTTGGTAACTGCAACTGCAATTGCTGCAGTTGAGTAGTGTTCTTGTTCTGTGGTTTTGGGACTTTCTGTCTGGTGAGCTATCTTTGGAGAAAGATGCACTCTCTTGGTTATCTGTTGGTTCTAGTGCTGCTTCCGGAATCATTCTATCTAGCAAAGGTTGTGGTGCTCGAGGGTGGCTGCGTGCCTATGGTTGGGTGACAATATTGTGATATTGTCTATGGTAAAATGAGCACATTGAATATTTTAACAGGTTATGGGCCCACACCACCTTTAGGATAGTCTAACCGCTAGAAGGTAGAATGGCAGTTCCTTGTTAAGCTCGTTGTGGCACCAGTTGCAATTGCAGCTAAGGTTTCTGATTTTGCAGCTGCAACAAACCCTAATCCAACTCGTTGGGCACCTTAAGTGAAGCATTGGACCTAATTATTGGACATTCTAGTGCAGCTCTTGGCACCTTCAGTTAGCAAAACTGTCAAGTTTGAGTTTTTGGTCAAAGTCAAAGATTGACTTTTTGTCAAAATTGATTTTGTGGTCAAAGTTGAAATTTCAGGATTTCTAGCTTGTTCTAATCATGAACCCTTTTGATTCAGTTTCTAACCCCTTCTTGTCAAGATGGTGTCTAGTTTCATATTAGAAGACAAGCTGAATGATGCTGCAAATTTTAAAGGTATGCAATTGTATATGCTTTTCATGTTATATCATCTAGCAAAGCATGAGTGTGTTTTGCAGGGAATGTACAAGAGACCTTGTCCAAGCAGTGATCTTGGATTCAATACATTAAGAGGAACAAGTCGTTGAGACTCCAGGTTCCAGGTTTGATTGATCAAATTGTTAAGTTTCAATTTGCACATATTAAGTTTGATAGTTGCTATAGTACAAGTAAACACTATAGTTGTGACAACAATCTTTGAAAGGTTCTATTACTGTTAGGTATACTTGGTTGCATGTAAGTATTATTATTATAGATACTTATTGCACTTGTTTGCAAAATGAACTAACTTCTCCTCTAGGAGATATCTCTTGTTTTGCTCCAGGGCTGGTCACCTTGGTAATTTTATGATGACTACCATCCTTGTTACCATAGATATGTTCTTATGAAAATGTTATTGGAAA
The DNA here is from genome assembly GCA_009831015.1 of Picea engelmannii. NCBI lineage: Eukaryota > Viridiplantae > Streptophyta > Pinopsida > Pinales > Pinaceae > Picea > Picea engelmannii. Next base: position 745,393 of record ML779259.1, read on the forward strand.
TACTTTTTCTCTTGTTGTTCTTGTTCCGGGCAGGTCACAGGCGATAGCTCTGAGAAGGAGCTACAGTGACAGTTGCAAACATGGAGCAGATGACTCCATCAAGTGGTGAGGTAGGTGATCTCACCAAGTACCAATTCTAATGAAAGCATGGAAAGCAAAAGGAGTTTTGGACATCGTTCACTCAGATATGTGTGGACCAATGTCTAAGCAGAAGATAAAGATCTTGAGGTTCGATAATGGAGGAGAATACAACTCCAAGGAGTTCGTTGCCTTTTGTAAAGAAGCCGAGATTAGGAGGGAGCTAATTATCCCATATAATCCTCAACAAAATGGTGTGGCAGAAAAGAAGAACCGTTCCATTGAAGAATTTGTTAAGGCAATGATGAATGACCATAATCTATCCATGTTTCTATGGGGAGAAGCAACTATGACAAACGTATATATTCAGAATAGGAGTCTTCATCATATATTGAAGAACATGACTCTAGAAAGAGGCCAAGTGTTGAACACTTGAGGATCTTTGGCTATCCTGTCTATACTCATGTTCCCAAGGACAAAAGAAAGAAGTTGGAACCTTCAAGAAAGAAGGGCATATTCGTTGGATATAGTGCGTCATCAAAAGCTTATAGAATCTATGTTCCGGGACAACAGATCGAGGCAGAGTCACTCAGATGAGGTCCTTGATGAATATCCTGTAGCTCCCAGGATTGTAGATGCAGAGGGAGAACCTTCCACCTTTGAAGAAGCAGTCAAGCAGAAAGAATGGAAGGAAGCTATGATAGAAGAATATCAATTCATCATGATGTATGGGAAATTGTGCCTAGACCTGAAGGAAAGTCTGTAAAGTATCGATAAATACAAGGCAAGATTCGTGGCTAGAAGGATCTCCCAATAGGAGGGAGAAAACTATGATGAGACGTTTGCTCCAGTTACCAGATATACCTCTATTAGAGCCATCATATCTCTTGCAACATCCATGGGTTGGAGTTTACATCAGATGGATGTAAAGACCGCTTTTCTCTATGGAGTAATTGAGGAAGAAGTATACATAGAGAAACCTCAAGGTTTTGAGGTAAACTAGAGAGATACCCATGTATGCAGATTAAAGAAGGCCTTGTATGGACTCAAGCAAGCTCCAAGAGCTTGGTATGCACGGATTGACAGTTACTTGACGAGACTTGGATTTTCCAGGAGCTATGCTGATCCAAACCTTTATTACAAGGTTGTGAATGATGCACCTGTGATTCTACTACTATATGTTGATGATTTGTTTCTGACAGGTCCAAAGCCTCTCATTATTCAGTGTAAGAGGGAGTTAGCCTTTGAATTCGATACGAAGGATCTTGGTCTCATGCATTATTATTTGGGACTAGAAGTATGACAGAAGCTTGGTGAAATCTTCCTAGGGCAAGGGAAGTATGTTGTAAAGATCCTTCAGAAGTTTGGGATGATGGATTGCAAATCCATGGTAACTCCCATGGTGAGAGATATGAGGAAGTTGAGAGACTCTGATTCTGATTTAGTAGAATCGTCCCTGTATCGGCAGTTGATTGGCTCATTGATGTATTTGGTTAATACCCGGCCGAACATTTGCTTTGCTATGAACACGTTGAGCCAATTCCAAGTGGAACCTAGACATGAGCATTGGATAGCTGCAAAGCATATTTTGAGATATCTTCATGGGACACTAAACTATGGTTTGAGATATGCCTCAAACAATGATGTACAACTGCATGGATTTACTGATTCAGATTGGGCAGGGAGTGCAAATGACAAGAAGAGTACTTTTGGTATATGTTTCAGTTTGGGCTCTGCTATGATATCATGGGCTAGCAGAAAACAAAAGTCTGTTGCACTCAACACTACAGAAGCAGAGTATATTGCAGCTTGTGATGCTTGTACGAAAGCAGTATGGCTCCGTAAGCTGGTTTCTGGACTATTTGATCAATGCTGGATTCGACTATGATATATTTTGATAATCAGAGCTGTGTGAAGCTTTTAGAGAACCCCGTGTTCCATGATAGGTCGAAGCACATTGAGATCAAGTACTATTTTCTTCGTGATAAAGTCCAGAAGGGAGAAGTGATTCTCCAGAACATCTCCACCGATGAGCAAACAACTGATATTTTGACGAAGCCTCTGTCCAAGATAAAGTTTGCATACTTGAGGGACAAGTTGGGACTCGTGGAGATTACTCCCTTGGTAGAAAGGGAGGAGATGACTTCCTCGGTTGGGAGGGAGTGTTGATATGACATCATGGATAGTCAGTGTGCTGGCTGTCAGACATTCTCCCTATGGAGAATGGTCCAGGTTGACAGATTGCTGGTCTGTATCATGCTAGTATAGTTTAGATATGATGCTTCAACATCATGCTAGTACAACTTAGATATGATACAGATGTCTTGAGGCGCATCGTGCTAGTACAACTTAGATATGATGCATTGGCATCATGCTAGTACAACTTAGAGATGATGCTTATGCCTGAATCACATCATGCTAGATATGATCCTGCTAGTACAACTTAGATATGATCATACAACTTAGAGATGATGCAGATGACTCGCATCATGCTAGATATGATCATGCTAGTACAACTTAGATATGATCATACAACTTAGAGATGATGCAGAGGCATTGATTTAGATCATACCAGTACAACTTAGATATGATGCATTTGCATCATGCTAGTACGACTTAGAGATGATACAGTGGAGAGATTTAGTATCTGTTGGGACAACTATTCTTCTAGGATGTATGTCCAGATTAGAAGAATGGTCCTTGTATCACTCTGTTGAGTGAGTGACTTATGCGAGACACTCTGTTGAGTGCGCTAAGTCTAGCACATGACTTATTCAACATCATGCTTGATTACTCAGATGGAGTACGGCCTCGAGAGATGATACAGACGATGATATGATTTGATGCCAAGAGACTGTTGTACTGCATGGTGATAACTTGTGTAGCTATTAGTTGATTGCAGTAGAGATTGTCTCTGGACAATAGCTATGTACTATTGTGGTGGATGTGTTCCACCGATAGTGACTGTATAGCACTAGTTAGTAGTTGTGCGCTACTAGGAGTGGTTGTGTACCACTGGATGGTAGTTCTGTACTACTATGGATCGACACTGTTGTGATCTATTGGATGGCATTGTAGTAACTGTGTACTACTACTAGATTGCCATGGAGATTACCAGTAGTGTTGAAGGTGTTTCCTAGGATGGTGTGCCAACCAGTAGTGTTGGAGGTGATTGCCATCTAGATGGATAGTGATGATGATGCTCGTGACTTGATCTGTGTGATTATGAGATAGCCTGTGTGGCTATGATGATGCTACCTGTAGGATGGTCTGCTAGACTATGTGAGCCTTGTCCATACCATGTGAAATGAATGGATGTCTTTGAGACCATTACAGTTAATACCTCCCTAGCTAGGAGGGAGTGTTGATATTATGCTAGCTGCGGGAGGTATTAACCTCCATGTGTAACCTTTGGCTAGAATAGAATATTCCAGAAGCAAGAAAAACCCTAAACAGATGTGTAAAAACCGTAGAAGACAAGTTGACACAGTGAAATAATTAATATTAAAGTATTAGCCTCTAAAAGGACAAGTCGGCCCAGACAAGTGACAAGAACCATTATAAATAGAGGGTGCTCTAGCTCATTTGTACTCACTCACCTCACTCACTCTCTCAAGTATTGCGCAAGTTTGGAATTGCAACTGCAAGAATGGAAGGTGGATCTTCTGGGGTGGTTCTTGGTATCTCTCTCTAGCGTTATCTAGCCTAAGATATGCGCCCTACCTCTTAGTATCTCTTGGTGGTATTCTGATATTCTTGGTGGTATTCTTGGTAACTGCAACTGCAACTGCTGCAGTTGAGTAGTGTTCTTGTTCTGTGGTTTTAGGACTTTCTATCTGGTGAGCTATCTTTGGAGAAAGATGTGTTCTCTTGGTTATCTGTTGGTTCTAGTGCTACTTCCGGAATCATTATATCTAGCAAAGGTTATGGTGCTCGGGGGTGGCTGCGTGCCTATGGTTGGGTGACAATATTGTGATATTGTCTATGGTAAAACGAGCACATTGAATATTTTAACACACCCCTTATTGGCACACATGTTCATGGTGATTTAATTTGTTGGTGACTAATTGGGAGGATAACTATGGTTATATTTGAGCATTGACCTTGTTGATGTCTTGGTAGTATCAGGGATCATGAGTATTCTCACATGTGTGGGGCTTTGTGGGCTTGTGTTGGGGCTTCACACCCACATGTGTGAATAAACAAGTCTAATTTATTGTTGAGTTAAGTTAGGGGCTTTTACTCACCCTTTTGAGTAGTATAAAAGGACATAAGGTGTGAGAGAGATTCTCATTCTTGTGTGGATTCTTGGTGACCTCAACCAGCCATGTGTGGAGTCTTGGTGACCTCAGTCTAGCCATGATGAGGGGTGGAATAGGACTCAGATCTGCAATTCTGTAAGTATTTGGGCAGGTAAGCATGGAGAGGAGGGTCGAGTAGGATTGTGGGAGGCTTGACTTGCATAGGAGGGGCTGGAACAAGTCTGTTGGAGGCAGCCACAGGTCCTTGAGGGCTCGCCCCCCTAAGGTGTGATCAAAATCTAACAAACCTTTGTGCACACATGTTGAGGTTGATTTAACTATTCAATGGTTAAATTAATCTAATTTATTCAAATTAAGGTCAATAGCTTGGGCACCCTATTTTATATGCTTTCTTTTCACACTTGGAGTGGATATTTGGACTTAATTGGAGTTTTCTAGTGGTGCACCCCCCCTCTTGGACATAGTTTTCAAGGCATGAAATATTTTATTGAAAGGTTGGCATTGTTATTGCGCAGTTTGTAGTTTAGGTCACAAGCTATAGGATAGAGGACAAACTGGCATAACATGAACCTTCCCCACCCAATGTCACCTCGATGGGGAGGTTCTTTCTGTTTAGGGAGGTTAGCCCAGGGGAGACGTCCCCGATAACCTGGGGTTTGAAGAGGCAAAGGATACAAGGTCAAGTCTTAAGATTTCCCTCCTCGCAGGTTACCACCAGTATCAGATAGTCCGGCTAATCAACCAATAAAAGAAGTGTAGGCTCTGTTGAAAACACCTGCCCGAAACAAGATAATAACAACACAATATATATATTTGCGGGCTATAACTCAAAGGGTTAGTACTTCTTTAACTATCTGATTTCATTTAATAAGCAATGCAATAGATACAAGATGAAAGTCAACGTTTTGTTAATTAGCCTAAGAAATATCATCAATTCATCAATATCTATCCAAATGACCAAGCCAACAGTATATTCAATCAATGATTTGTTCAATAAATGCTTGACGTCATCATTCAATTGCTTATAAGAGTCAAAAGCTTGTTGCGTCAACTATGACGTCAGCCTAGGTTAGCAACGTTAGGGTTAGTTAGTTAGGGTTTCAGAAATTAAAGTTTAAAAGGTGGTTTTGTACACAAGAGGCTCAACGTTGGAGATCTAACCAGTGCCTTAGGGTATATGGAGTCAAAAGCAAGGGCACAAGGTCTCGGGAGGATAAAAACTTAGAGACTGGAAGGTAGGGTTCTATGGTGCTGCAAAGGTAGGGCCCTAGAATCAAAACCCTAGGGGAAAGAGGCTCACTCCGGTGTTGCTTAAGCAAGGCCTCGTGCTCTTTCCTCCTTCTCTAAATAAACTTGGCAAAACGGCTAGCTCAAAGTACAAATTTAAGGGAGAAAGTGTTGCAAAGGCAAGGCCTTCAAACCCTAGAAGGTGAAACCCTAGGTGTAGTCAAACTAGGCCTAGGACGTCTCCTCTTTTCAACCTATAACTTCAACGCTAGCTCAGGAAAAAGGAAGACAAGTGTAGCAACGGCTAGGCTATATCTTCTTTCTTCAATGGCTGAAAACTATTTCTCAACAAGGGGACATGTAGCAATGACCTACTTGTGTGCTTGCTACCTAGGGTTTTAAAATCAACAAATTTATAAGTAAATGCAAGAATACTAACCTACAACCATTCAATCAAGAAGTTTTNCAGGAAAAACACTTACATATCATGAAGAAAAGCATGTGCAAACCCTAGTTGTAAACCTTCCTTGAGAGAAATGCCATAAATGCCAAGAAAAATCCTCCTTCAAAAGTTGCGCCTCACTTTAAAACACCAAAACTACCCTAGTAGGGCACAAGAATTAAGATCTCACAAGAGAGTGAGTTGTGTTATGTCCAAATGAGGGAAAAACATCCTCAATATATATCATTCCATGACCTTTAATTTACAAAATAGGTCATTAAAACAACTGACAAGGCTGACTACAAAATTTACACTGTTTTTACATTAACTGTTAAGTAAAAGACACAAAATGAGCAAAAGGTGGGACATCAAGCCCTTCTGAGGGAGACGTTGGCCCTTTTTGGGCATGTCCAGCATCCAGAAGTCAGACGTTAGCCCTTTTAGGGCTCCTCCAAGCTGCCACACGTGCCAGTAACCCATCAAATTGCCACACGCTCAAGGTGACGTCCAGATCTCCTGGGTGACGTCCTGTCCATCAAGAGGAAAACGTTCCATCTGAAGTGGGTGATCCCCCCTAGGCCGGGCTCAGCCAAAGTGTCCTGGGTAGAACGTCCTTCTTTTCTTCATGTGCAAAGGCTCATCATAACACTGTCCTGTCTCTGCCACTGATAGGATCCCAACAACCATCTGATGGGCTCTTCAGCCCCATGGAGGTCCGAGCTAATCATCTCCCCATGTGTACCGGTCCA
>ML779259.1:778166-790173 GCA_009831015.1 Picea engelmannii
AGAGAGTTTTGCGGAATCTCCTTTCCTCTCTTCTCTTGATGTCTCTTCATTGTTGTCTATTTGGGTAACTACTTTCCCCTTATCCTGAGATGGCTTCGCATTCATCACCTCTGTATTCTCCACTGCAATTTTCTTCATGTTTTTCACTTCCGCTTTCATGCGTTGCCATTCTGTTTTTCCCATTCGGAGAGCTTCCTGTAGCAATGACACTTGCTCCTTCAGAACTTTGTTGTTTTCTGCTAAATCCTGGTTTTCGGCTATTATTCTATGGATTGTACAATCTCTTTCCAACACTTTAGCTTCTACTACTTCCAACCTCTCTTTTACCTTTAACAGTTCTTTCACATAAAGATCAGATGACCAAGTGAGAGGTGTGGATGTAGGACTATATAAGGCATAATCATCAATGACTTTTCCTTTTCCTTGAGACTTGTTGCCACATACTTGCAAAGAGGACTTGTTTGAATGTTGTTTCTTGTGAAGGACCCAAGTACTTTCCCTTTGAGACCTTTTTTTCCTTGTCTGCTCCCATTTCAGACGAGCTAGTCTTCATTTTAAAATGCCCCGGTACTATTTGGCATTAACCCAAACCCACTTTCCAGTTTTGGCTGATGAGGCAATTTTCACTTGCCCTATATCATTTGTTTCCACGGGTTCTAAAGTTTATTGTCCCATTGTCATGATGCTATTAAGGGAAATCAAAGTCTTTGCCCAAAACTGACCCTCTGTTTTATGCTTAACCCTTCACTATCTGTTGGTCTGACCGCTGAAAACTTGCTGCTCTGCCCACTGTCCCTGTTAGACCATTGTCCCTGTCCTTTGTTAGCCCACTGTCCCTCAAGATGAGCCCACTGTCCCTGTCCCTATCCCTGGATGTCTGCTACTGCCTTTAAAACAACATGCATCTGCTTCTTGTTATTGAGAGCTTTCTCCAAACAGTTTGCATACATTCTTGAGGTCAGTCAATCTGTTGATTCAAAGGCTTTATTAATTGTTTGGTATAAATGAACAACAACCAGATGATTTATGTCAAACGGGAGCCTCGCCGCTCGGAACGATGTGGATAAATAGACGACAACAAACTTCTTATAGTACTGCCAACTGGTGTTCGCTCTTCATATATTCCGCACCTAATTTTGGAAGTGGAGATGAACCTGGAGCCTATTTGGACAGAGTGGCCGGAGTTAGCGGGATCTGGGCTTGTTGGCTACTCTAATCGGGACCCGCTGGTCAAAGGGTTGTGTTTGTTTTGTGATTTTGCTGCTTCTTCTCCAAATTTGGATGAGCTCTGTCGGAGGTTAGTTGGTCTGCTGAAGAGGGCCCCCATCAGCCAGTAGCCAATAAATCTGTCATGATTCGTTCCGTCCTTGGAGTGGAGTGGAAGGGAAAGCAAGCAAACAAAGCAAGGGTGCCCCGCCAAACAGAAAAATAGCTATGTTGTTGTGGAAGAAATTATGTCTGCTTCCACTTCGTCTTACTTTGCCGTGCTCTTCGTCTTAGTTTCCCGCCATCAAAGAACATTTATCAAAACCTTTTGCTTATTTCCAAAAGCTATGATGCTTCTTCTAAGGGCCGCGTTTTATATAACTTAGGATAACTTTTAACACACTTATGCAATTGTTGTTGTACGGACGCGATGGTCAACCTTCACACATCCGGGCTATGATTTGCTTGAGGTGGAAGGTCGTGACTCTTAATTTGTCTTGAGACCTGTGAAACTAATATTGATTACGATCATATACTCCAGTCGAAAGCGGATTCTTTCCTCGAAAACATTGGTTTCAAGGAATCTCAGTGGTTCCAGTGGCTGATAGACTACGAATTCTTTAATAAGTATTATAGAGATGTAGATACTGCGATACCTGACAATGTGGTCACCGCTAGACTAATCTCATATGTTGATGGTAGGCCGCTTAATCGTTAATATTTTCATATATAATTTTTTATGTCACAGTTTCCACGGTCGGAAACTTAATTCTCTTGCGATTACGACTGGCGGAGTGGCTGCTAGAATATCACAGTTTTTCTCTCTCCTGGTGAGTGTTCCGATATGTTTACATCGGAACCCTACGTCCACGCATTTTTGGTGCTAGATATTTTACTCCACCGCTAACTATAGATTCTCCCCTTTAGTTTATGTTTGTGCTTCCCAAAAAAATATGTGAACCTTGTGCACGGGGGCTCTATTTTTCTTCTTGTAAACTAAATTTCTTTGATACTTGGCCCTTTCTCTCTTCTCAGCGATAATGGGCAGCGGAATACTTTACTTTGTGGTGGAAATGTTAGACTTCAAGTGGCCAGAGGTCTTTTTATGGTCAAAGACCTGCAACAACAAATTTTTGCTAAAATGGGTGTGGCTAAAAGCCAATGTTTTGTTGCCAAGGCAATGAATTTTGACCAAAGGTCAAGTGGTCAAGGGCCAGGATCAAACGTCGCTCTGATACCAAACGAGACGAACAAAGTTCCTCACGCACAAATAATCCAAAATATCTGGAATATAGTAATCAAATCCACACACACACACACACACACACACACACACACACATATATATATAATGGTATAAGAATGAATAGTACGATGAGATGAGTACAATGAGAATGAGGGCATGTTTATATATCCTCACAGGGGGTGCCCTTTCATGAATAGACACGTTCTTTTAAATAAGACACGACTTTTCATTTATGATGTATTTAATTACTATATTTAATTATTATTTATTATATCTATTTCTATATATATTGTGTTCATAACAACAACCTATGGGAGCTTCCCTTAGTTGAGATAGCATGTGTTTCGTTTTCCAAAGGACATTTAGTCTCAACTTTCAAGTAGTCCTGGATCCAGATCTCACCCGTGGGGATGAACTGATCAATGTAGTATGGTTGTTTTCTCTATGCCTAACCCATTTGTCTCTCCTCTAACCTTCCTGTAAGTAAATTTTCAGCTCATTTTTCTTGCATGGACATTCCTCTTTTATCTCCTAGCTCTCTAGCCAATTCTTGTTCTAGATTTCCCAAGTACTCTTTGTCCATTGCAGGACCTCCTTGCTAATTTTTTTGGGGATCCATCTACTGTCCATTTCTTTCACCCTTTGGCAGTATAAAATCAATGATTTTTACTGCTTCCAACTCAATTGGGTATAAAGCAATTTCCGCCAGCATGAACTCAAAAGGGATGATCATTTTCAAGCATATGAAGGATGTCATTATGTGTTTTTGTAGTCTCTCCATATGTTTCCGCCTGTTATTGGAAATACTCAAACCCCAAATATCGCACACATGTAAGAGCACCGCAGTCACAAATGTCTTACAAGGGACACCGATGATTCCCCCAATCCCAAACCTTTGTTGTCCCACACTTGTTTTGCAACAGAAAAGTTTCCTTCTAGCCTCCTTATACCCTCTTTCTATTGCATATCTCCCAGCTCAGCCTTTCATTGAACTCCATGATCCGTAAACGAGGGACTTATAGCCCACTCGCTTCACCCACACAGATTCTTGCGGAATAAAACTTCTTGTCTCTGTCTCAGCTCTGTTCTCAAGCTTGTGCATAGTGCTCTATCTTCTAAAGGCTACTAGGCCTCTGTCCTCTGTCCTGTACAAGGATCTTTACAATCACCTTGTTCTTCAATGGCATGTAAGGTCTGCAACATACCAATTAATGCCCTGGGTGAATGGCTGGCTCCTTCTCTGCGTAACCTGCACACAATACAACCAACTAACAAGCAATGGTATATAACAAGTGAAACTCTGAGTTGTTTCTCTTCTTGTTGAGCATCAACAGGAAAAATGAATGCCTCTGCTGATTGTCTTCAAGGCTTGGCAAATGCCCTAGGCCAATGCCTTAAACACATGTATGTTCTGCACATCGTTGGGATTGTGATTGGAGTCCAAATCCCATAATGAATGGTCAGACTTATGACAATAACAAGACAATAGGCAGGTGCATTGGGAATGCTCTACAAGTTGTATTGTCTCTCATGAAAAGCCAACTAGAATAGTGGCTGGTCTTAAATACAAGCTCCAAAGCCTCTATGTCTAAACAAGGATTGTAATCGAGGAATGCAAGGCTTACAACGGAGTTCCTCGTACATATATCAATCTCATCACTGACATTGGATCTGTTGCCGTCCTTATACACACTTGCATACATGAGCTAAGTCCTGCTCACTTAGTGTGTCCTCGGAGGCACAATGCCTAGGTTCAAGTCCACGCTGTCACTTTGACTTGAACCCCTTCCGTCTAGGCTAACTCCTAGGGAAGCCATGGGGGGTAGACCCTAGTTACTAGATGAGATTTAGAATTTAATGTTCTAGGAGTTGGTTTTAATTGGTTAGAAGGTCAGGGGGAATCTAGCCTATGATGTTAATCAGCAAATGCAAGATGCAACTATCTAAGTATGAGAGTTGGACCTTTTCCTAGGGCAACTAAAACTAGTGCCTAAGATTGGGCAATGGGTTCAACTAGGTTAGGGGGATATTCGTTACAAGATAATTACAAGTTACAAAAGATTGCAAAAAGATAGATACAATTAGATACAAAAGAATATCTAAGATATACAGATTAAGGCTAGATACAAAATATTAACAAGTGCTTGAAATGTGCAGGAAAGAAGATATTCAAAGATGAACAACCATCAACACATCAAGCCAAGCATGCTCACAACAGATAGACTTCCGTTGGACTGCTTTTCAATGGACAAGAGACGCAAAACACTCAAGACCCAATCAAGAGAATGCCTCCAGGTGGATGCGCACTTCTTGAAGGATCACACCACAAGTACAAGAATTAAGGATAGATGAAAAACGTGGAAAACCAAAATATTCCCAATGAAAGATTTAACCACTTAGATATTATTTCTACAACACATCAAACATAGCTTGCATATGAATGTAAATTGAAAGACAGTGAGATCAGTGATCTTGCAAGTGTGTAGTTCTATTGCTGATGTTGTAGATTGAAAATTAAATTAAGTGATTAAGTGTGAGATTGATTTTAGCCCTATCTAGGTGTCAACCCAAAAACTCTCCTCCCCCTATTACCAAGTGGTTGTTGGATGCTCAAGAAGTGAGGCAACGGGGCCTACCCTAGCTTCACAGGTCAACCCTAAGGCTGAGTACTCCGAAAAACTTTCCGTGGCTTTCCTCAAAACCCCAGTTTTTAAATGGCGAAGATGGTGAGTTATGCTGTCCTATTAAGTCTAATTAATAAATTTTAGACCTATGAGCTAAATATTGCGAAGTGTGATTGAGTGCTTGTAGCTTGCTCAACAAAGGATTGCCAAAAAACTGAAACTGAAAGATAAGAAGGTTGATGCCTTTAAACAAATGTATTGCAAGTTAAAATTTAGTTTCCGGAAAAGGCCTTGGGGACCCAAACCAGAATTAATGATTGAGTTCTTAGTTTATTAGATTGCACATGTGAAGTGTACGAACTGAAAGTAACTTGCGGAATTGTAACAGATGATTACTTTATGCCTTCATGAAACCAGTGTTAGCATGCGCATGTGTAAGATAAAGATTAGATAAACTGAAACTTGCATGCAATGGAAAATAGAGATCTAATCTAAGCCACCACGGGCTCTAAGCTAGCATGTGTTAAGTGTGAGATCTACTCTAGATTATTTTAGCTTTAAGCATGCATGTAGAAATCACGACTAATCTAGCTAAGTTTGCAAAGTAAAGACTGAAGGAAGGGAAAGCAAGCCGCTTGGGTACAACTCCTTTGGGCTTGCGTTTACAGTATTTTAGAGAGAAGAGAAGGAAGAGAAATTGTTAACACAATGAGAGGAGTTATTTGAGGGTGTGTTGTGAATGGAATTGGGCAGCATGCCCTCTTGTCCTGGTAAGAACCTACAAAAATCAGCAAGCTATTGCTTGTTGATTTGAGCCGCAACACACTCAACAAAGTTATGAAATTTATGTTTTTAAGCAGAAATTTCGTGCATACAAAAACCAGAAAATTGTATTGATTAAGTGACCAATCTAAGCATGTTAGATACCAAAAACCGAATCTGAAAGAATSAGGAAGAGGGACAGAGAATGCTAGTKAAGTGTAAGCGAAKATGAGGGTAYATTCGTCCTTGAAGCTATCCCAACAACTTCATAGAGGTGATCTGCAAAACTTAAACCARAAGTGAGATGGAACAAYAKATAATATCCTGCATGCATAGAMAATACAACATAGTTTCTATTATATAAGCATGCACAAAATATATAGATGGGCAACTACACTATTGCCTCACCTAGCCTAGTAAACTAATTTACTTGAGCAACTATKTACCAAAACACATAAAGATTCATAATGATATCACTTCACAATGAGTGGCAAATCTAGACTAATCTTGAACGCCATAGTATCCTCCAAAGCAGTTTCTGTATTATTAAATGGGAAGAGGTTGTAGCATCAATGCTACTACAAGCTCTTCAAGAACCAAAACCAGTGAAGCAATGTGAAAGTAATGAGAGAGAGAGAGAGATGGGAAGAATTCGGTAGCATAACAATACTGTGAAGAATGGTGATAAATGAGGGAGTGAAAGGTCTCTTAAATAGAAAAACAAGCCAAGGAGACCCCTCTTGGATCTTCAACACTTGTCAAAGATCCAAAGGTGAAGACAACTCAAAGAGAAAAGCCACCAATGAGATGATAGGCTTTTAGGGTGAGGGGAAAATGGCAAGGAGGTGAGGTGGAGGGTAAAAAGGCAATGCAAAAGAAGCGTATTTGGCAAGAGGAGGAGTCCCACGCTTTTATCCAAAGCCAAATCCACTTCTACGCTTGAGGTTTCCACTTAATCCACAAGGAAAGCGTACTGTTTCCACTTTGTGCAAGAATTAAAGTGTGAGTTTGAGTGAATGCGTGGGAGTGAGGGAGTACGTGTGCCATACACACTCTTAAGTGTGATGTGATTGGTGGAGAGGGGACCCACGCATTTATTAAAGCAAAAACCAAATAAAAACGTGAGGTATCCATTGCTACATGAGGTAAAGCATGAGGCTTTGAGCAAAGGCATGAGGTACATGAGGTAAGGAGGGATGCGTGAGGGTTGAGTGAGGGAGGAGTGTGGAGTCCACACTCCAAGGTGTGATGCGAGTGGATAGGAGAGGCATGAGGTAAGGGAAGAGGGACCCACGCACTAATTAAAAGATTGAGTTTCCAATTAATACGTGGAAGGGGGGACGTACCATCCAAAAGTGGGAGTTAAATTAAACATTAATTAATAATTAAAGGTGGGTTTAAAAGGGTAGGAATGGGTAGGAAAGGTATGGTGGGGTCCCTCTCTTTAATTACCACACTTTACTTCACCCGATTTGGTCCATTATTACAAAATTTACATTTGCCCATGTTCTAGGTTTGGCAATTAAAATCGCCGTTTTCCGAAAAAACTCCTAAGCAGACAAAAAACCTAGCAAAACTTGCCCGACTGAGTTGAAACTTGGTCCATGGGTTTAGGGGATCTCATTAGCTTTCTTTTGAGTACAAATACCCCTATCAAAAATCCCGGGACCTAAGTTTTACATTAATTACCCAGAATTAATTAATTAATTCAAAACCTTAAAAAAAACCTAGCTATACTTGACGGAATTCCGCGAAATTTCGTGTGTTGTCTTACATGGTCATTTACAACATTCCTAAACACTAGCTACCTAGGAATGACTTCACTAGAACGCCTTTCACCACTTTGGAGGATTTATTGGGTGGGAGTGAAAAACTCAAGGGAGATTAACCCGGCTAGTTAAGCCACATTAACCTCCTGAGGATAAAAAACACTCAGTGAAAGGGACTCTCCTAATGAAGAAACCCTAAGGCAACTGACTTGACATGATCCATGTAGACCTATTACATTATAAACCCGCGCAGGGGTGCGGAAATCCTGCTTACAAAACAGTGTGCTGGAGAAAAAATTGCCCTGTAGAACCAGAAAGTCTTCGACATGTTTGCATCTGTTGATGCATATCTTCATGGTACATGGAGTTGACCCCCTAGTTGAAGAGGCAGTCAACAGGATCTTTTGGGTGTTGGTCAAATACTGACCATCTCTCAGACTAGTTCTTCTTGTGGAGTTATTTGTATGGTTGTTCTTCCTCATGGTATTGGCTCTCGATAGGATTGGCATTCCTCCCTTGACTTCAACAAGTTGGTTCTGTTTCTAGATTTTCTCTACCTTGGCTCAAATTCACCCACTTAGTAATAGTTTATGAGGTAAATAAATCAAACAACAGTGAATAGAGTCACCCAAGCATGAAATAAAATTCCCAATGGGATGTGGAATCGTCCAAGCATGAAGTAATATGCCCAGGGGGATGTGAACTAGCCCAAGGATGAAGTAAAATGCTTAGGGGGATGTGAACTCGCCCAGGCACGAAGTAAAACTCCCAGTGGGATGTGAACTTACCCAAGGATGAAGTAAAATGCCCATGGGGATGTGTACTCGCCCAGGCACGAAGTAAAACATCTAGGGGAATGCAAACTCGACCCAAGCAAAGGGAAAATGGCCCAGGCAATGAGAAAATCGATTCAGGAACAGAGAATCTCCTCTAGGTGAGAAAAACACTAACAACTATGAAAATATAGATTTAATAACTTCCTAAATATTTGCAACAGACAAATATTACCAGCCATCGATATCAAACTTCAAAGGGAATTGGTTGGTGGGCATTCTGAAGTTGTTGGAGTTCTTCAGTTGCACATCTCTCACACCATTACATGACTAAGAAGTAATTTAATTTAACATGAAAAATAGCATCAAACACAACAATCAATCCCAATGAACTCATGAATTTTACCCTGTAAACCCAATTCAGGAAACCAACTTTGAATGGGGGCTCAGTCTATTTTATTTCGACAAATCTCTAGTTGCAATGTTGTTCCTGCTCTTAGTAATTCCTCTCCTTGACCAAAACGACTCATTGTGAATGAGAGTGAAGGAAGAAATTGGGAAAGATGGGGGGTAAAGGGAAGGCCAACAACCATGCCTCTTCATTTCCCATTCGTCATGCATCTCTCCTATTTTATTTTCTTTATTTCATTTAGTTTTTTTTTCTTCTCACATTTGTCTCATTCAACATTTACATTTGCTCAATTTACATAGTTTTCTTAACCTTTGTTAATTGTCGAATTGCATTGTAGGTACTAAGTCTTATCGTCGGTTCAAATCCATTTCGCATCACTCCAAGCCAAGGTATTTCTAATTCTAGACGATTTCTACGAGTTCTTTCTTGAAGTTGATTTGCAATTGTCTCGTTCTCTTTTTGAGGGAAAACCACACCAACTTGGTTTTACCCATGTTTACTTCCATTTCCACTCTGCTGCGAAAAGGTTCTAGTACCTGGAGATGTTCTTGTAGGCTGTGAAGTGTTCTGGCCACTACACTGACATCATCAGCATAGAAGAGAATCTTTATTATAAACCCGGCTATGTTTACTCTTCCACCTTTCTCATTGATTCATTGTTCCAGCTTGTTGATATACCTGAAAAATGTAGGCAAGAGGGGGAAGCATGTTTAATCCCGATGTCACTTCTGAGCCTTTTGGATAAACCTCCCTACATTTTGATTTTTTCCTCAACCTATTTGTACAACCAATGTATTGTGTCTCTCCATTCGTCCAAGACTCCCAATTCTGTAAGTCGTTCCATAGCTTTTCTTTGGGGACCGTGTAAAAGTATTTTCTAAAGTCCACAAAGAAACACCATAGCTTTGCCTCCTTCGCATCCCATGTCTTCTCTATCATGTGCTACAACATGAGGTAGTGGTCCATCGTGGAATGCTTGAGCTTAAACCCTACTTTCCCCATGGCCTGCTTCTCTTCCTCTTTTTCCTACCTGCTCATTTTCCTATCCATGATCCCACCCGCTAGCTTGGCGAAGATTGGGCTGATCCCAATGGTCTGATAGTTTCCCAAGTCAGTTTTCTCCCTCTCTTTAAAGATGGGGAGAATGAGGCTTGTCGTCCATGTCAATTTTCACATACAAGCTTTATGTGACTAATTTTCAGATCTGAAAATTGGTTTCTAGTGAACTAACATTAAACCCTAGTTGTTATCACTGAACAATTTTACACTGAAAAATTATTGACTGAAAATATATGCAGCGAAAACAACAAGATCAAAGATGAATCATCAATCACATATGAGACACAAAATTTTATGTTCAATAACCTTGTCAAATTCAGAAATCCCGAGGGCAAAACCAGCCTTCCCAGCCAATAAAATTTCACCAAAATCTGAGGACAACCTTGTCCTCCAATAACCAGAAAAATAAAAAAAACAAACCTCAGCAAATCCCTGGAAATTTCTTTTGCCCGCAAATTTGTTGCAAACCACCTATACGGCTTGCTGACGTCATCTGTACTATTGTTGACATCATCCTGTACGGACCTGCTCCTGCCCAGAAAACTTTGTGCGGATGTACACGATTCACCTTATTGCAACCCACGTACATACACGATTATGCCAACTGCAACCCACGTACATACACGATTATGCCAACTGCAACCCGCGTACATACGCGATTCAACTTCCAACAACCCGCATACATATGCGACTGTGCCCACTGCAACCTACGTACATGTATGAAAAACTGTATGGACACTTCCGTACGCTTCACACGATTTCCTCCTTCTACGGTTGCCTCTCTCCTAGGCCAGACTTGCCACATGCGAAATTTCCCTTTGTTGAAATCACTAAGCCTCTTAGCACAAGTGGTCACTCACTTATACTAACTCCATCCTTTCCACAATGAGAAAATGTTACAATAATCTCTCTCCTTTATATACAAATCCAATGAGTGAGTTTAGGATCCCTTCCTAAACTCAACAATTAATTGGAATATTGTATTCTCCTTTCGTGGGTGTGGAACCCCATCACAAGCCCACAAAGCCCATCAACTTCACTGAAACGAAAGGACAATCTGGTGCCAACGAAGATTCCCACATCCTTGACACCTTGGCCTCTTGTGGGAATACCTCCCGAAGCTACAATAAACAACACTCCCTTTTGACAAGGGAGGTATCCCATCCACCATAAACTGGATGTATCTATGTCTCCCACACTAGAAGTGACTATGTCTCCTCTACCACAGCTGCACTCCAATCCTCCTAATTGGTTGCTCCCTCTGTCACCGAAGCAAATCCTATTGTCTAATCTACCTCTTTGGTTGTTCCCTTTTTGACCGAACAAATCCTACTCTCCAATCTTCCTGACTGTCTGCCTCCTCTATCACTGTAGCAAAACATGTTGAAACAAATGGATCCTCCATGGAGGGCACACAACTCCTAGAAGCCTCCTGCCTCTGAACCTCTTGTTTGGCCTCTTCAACCCATGACACCTACCTGTCAATCCTGGAAGATGCCTCTCTCCCACCCGAACCTGAGGGGGAAGTCCCTCCGAATGGTTGATTCTCCCTCTGAGCCCATTGACTCCCACTAAGATTAGGCTCCCTCTGTATACTCCCTCTTAATCTGCTAACTCCCTCTAAAGTCCAACCTCCTTTGAACTGTCCTGGGAGGCTTCTCCTCCCTACTAAATCCTGAGAGTTGACTCCCTTTGAACTCTAGCTCCCTCTAAGCCGACACTACTGGTGGGGCCACCTGCCTCACCACTGGTGGAGCCACCTGCTCCTCATTTGTCTCTCTACTCCTATTGGCCACAACATGCATAGGCTGGCCCCTCGGCCTGTATAGATTTCCCTCCCTAACTCCAAGAACCATTATTGATCTAAAGTCATCGTCTGGGAACAAACAATATTGTCCTTCTCGAAACAATATGTGGTAATCCTTTCTCTCAATCTCCGAGACTGAGAAAACACTCCTCCTGAGTTCTGGCACCCATAACACATTTGACACTCTCAGCACCTCTCTTGATTCCTGTTATCCCCGATATCTAGGGATAACTAGGAGATCATGTCTCGAGGCCCACATGGTCCTAGACATGGAGTACCGAGAGCAGGAGCGACCTGAGCATGGTCCTGGAGGACCCATCTTCTTCTTCTCATCCAGCTTTGTCCTGTC
>ML779259.1:799104-809761 GCA_009831015.1 Picea engelmannii
CACTTTTACTTTAAGAATTTAATATTACCATTAATCAGTATATTACTAGTCTCCTTAACTACGTATTCGGCTCTTGCTCGCCTCTTGCTCCTTTTCTCCCCAAACCCCACACTTTGTTTGCAAAATGACGCTTTAAAACTCAAAAAAAAAAGGTGAAAATCGGGCTTTATTCCCGGCCTGTCCGCGCACAAAAGATATTTTCGATCGTAGCGGGATATTATCGCGCCATCTACGATAATATCGCGCTATTTTCAAAATCTCCAAAATAGCGCGCTATTTTCCCCGATATTATCGCCGAGGTTGATTTTGCCGATAATATCGTAAATAGCGCGATATTATCGCGATGTTGGTAACAGAGATCAAAACTACCTCATCAAATTAAACAAATGCTCAAAACTTTATAATTGACTAATTTTAAGTATGGGAGGGGTGTCATAGGAGTCCTATTGGGTAAACCAAAGCCCTCAAGTAGGGGATGCTCCCAAGGATGGCCTTTGAAGGTCATGTAATGGATGATTAGGTGGAATGGGTTTAGAATTCATAGGTGTTGAGTTTGATGACATACAAGGGCTCGTATTATCGCATTCACGGGTGCCTTTGTAGAGGGTGTGTGGTACCTTTGTTTGCGACACACTTTTTTCCAAGCCCATCTTCTTGCCATTCTTTGTTTCTTTCATGTTTTCAAGAACAAGTCGAAGGCCATTGTCCTGGCATGGTGTCCAGATAATGATAGTGTCACTCACAAATACCTTGCGGAAATGAGAAGGCTGGCTCGTGATGAGACCCCCTTTCTCTCAGTTGTGTAACTAAGAGCCACTACCCTGGCTTGGTGACCAGATGATGGTAATGTCATACCGCTAAATACCCATGATCATTATAGGGCGGCTTGTGATGAGACCTTCTATCCTCCAACTAACCCCTTAAGCATTCATTACCATTTATTTTTGTAGGTCCCCCTTTTCTTACAAAGAAGCATTTCATTACTTTCTTAGGGGATCCCTGGGTAAAGCATCTGGAAAGTCTATATATAGGCTTTTATCTTTTTAGCCAACAAAAATCCCTCTAGGCCTTCAACCCCTTCTTCCCATGAAATTGTTGATGATTGCAGCTATTTGAGACATTCTCCAGCTTACAAACCTGTGAGATGTGGATCATTGCAGCTAAGTGAGTCTTTCTCCAGCTTACAAACCTGAGAGAAATCCCCTAAGAAGGGTACATGGTTCCTACCTGAAACAGAGCTGGAACGTAGAGATGATCTCCTCCATTCAGAGAGTTGAGAAGAACTACAGATGATTATCCAGTGGGAAAGGCGATCTGTTGAATTAGACGTGCCTGTGGCTGAGTACAATGTGAACGTGTGAAGTCCCAAAGTGTTGGGTGCATTGTCATGTGAACAGAAATGAAGATGATGTATTAGCCTCCTCTGAGCAACAGAATTGACGAGAAACTCCAGATGACTCTCCTGTGTGAGGCAGTGGGAAAGAAGATCTGTAGAGTGGACGTGTTTGTGGACGAGCACAGGTGAACGTTTGAAGAAGTGGTTCTTCTGTGTAATGCAGTGAGCCAAAGATATGGACATCCCTATGGATGTGCCCCTAGTGGATGAGCACTAGTGGGTGTATCATATCCCTTGCTATATTGTTCAAGAGTCAGACCTGCCTGTAACCCTAATTGTAATGTAAAGGGTACAGGTCGGCCCCACCTTAATGTGATTAGTAATAAAGGCAAAAGTTAGTTAATCTGGTTAATATTAATTATAAAGTAACTTAGAGAAGTCGGCCCTGTTGTGCCAATAGACACTTCTGTTGATAGGACAAGTCTAATATAAGTAAAGGAAGATTCCCCATTGTGGAATCATATCCTTCACACAAGTTTGGAAATTTCAGCAAGTACATTCTCTTAGGAAAAGTGCGCACCTCTCTTGGGTGCTAGACTTCTAGGGTTTGAGCACTCTCTAGTGTGGTAAGTCTTATTGGTGGTGAAGGTCTTTCTCTTGAAGATTATAGCAAAGGATTTGGCTGGGTTTTCTTCCCTTGTTGAGAAGGGTTTCCCAGGATACTTCTTGTGTTCTTGTGCATGGTGTTTCTTCTTGTGATCTTGGATGCTGCAACATAATTTGAAATGAACTACATGCTTAACCTAGCTTATTGAAAAATCAACAGAAATGAGGTACATGCCCTTCTTGGGTCACTAAATTCAAAGGACCTAGAAGAGGATAATATGATGGGAATGTAATGAGCGGAAAGTGGTAAGTATGGTCGGGAATGGTACGATAACCCCTCAAGCGACCCCCAGTCACAAACCTTTCCAAAAGGTTGGCCACTTACTAGGAAATCTATGGCACTCACCAAGGTGAAACAAGGTCAAAGGCATAATTTCCAAGCAGACGCTCTATAATCAAAAGTAGCACAAATACAACATGCTTAAATGCCTTAAATATTAGGGTGATTACCTGCCACAATACCTGACTTGTATCGCATGGAGCAAGACCCTTCTGCTTTCCAGAAGCTAGCTGGTGTGGTGGATTCGCTGACAATGGATCAAATGTGGTGACAGAGTGGGCTTCTGCATGTGCAAGTGGACATTGTTGGTCATGTAGTCTCTCGACACTTCATATTTGCAACCCGAGGGCCTCAAGACATGATCTCCTTAGTTATCCCACAAAATGGGTATAACAAAGCCAACTAGAAGAGAGAGGAAGAGGTACTAAGGAGACAGTGGATAGCCTTCTCGAGTTGCACAAGACTAGCCCCTCGATGCTTGGGACTTTACATCATTTGGGGGTGCTAGATTTTGTCGTAACAACACACAATTGATTGATGAAGGTATCAAACTAGATTTATCATCTAAATAGGTGGAAGGTGTCAAATTCATCTTTCTACCCCATAGCCTACCTCAAAGTAGTTGATGGTGACAAATCAGTCCATTCATTTTGTAATGTCTAATGACTCCATTAGCCCTTAGATTGATAGGCACTGGTCCCTCATCACTTCACCCTTATTCCCCTCCTTTCGTTCATTTCCTTTTCCACTCCCACACACTATACTATAACTCTGTTTTATCAAGGCTTACTCTTCATTTTCACCTTAAGCCCCCACTCCATAGCCTTGATAATCCTACCTTTAGGGAAGCCCCCGTTTGAGTTGGAGAAGAGCCAACCAAAAGAGAGAGGAAGAGCCACTGAGGTGGCAGTGGGTAGCCTTCCTAAGTTGCACAGAATTGACACCTTGGTGATTGGGACTTTACACTGTGGGTGTTATATTTTGTTGTAACATGCTCATTAAACAATTGCCTAAAATTACAAAAGCTCCTCCTACTAGCCAAATTTGTAAATCACTTAAGTTGAGCAACATGGAGTAGTCATAGTTTCAACTATAAGCAAGTTAATTATCCCCTTCACTCAATGGATACATCAATTGTATGATGAGGAGGATGGCCTTGGATAAATAAGTAACCAATAGGCTCATTAAACCTTGTATGGCAAAGCCTAAACGATATAAAAAGATGTGCATTATTCAACTGAGAGAGAGTAACATGCTTAACAATTGGCATCAAAAGAAAGATTTACAAGGTTAGGTGCAGCACTATTTGAAAAGTAGCCAAATGTCTCGTCTAGAAAAGGATAAAGCAAACAGTTGGATCTCGAGTGCAATTTCCTTATACGATTTCATACTTACCATTTCTTCAACTACCCTCCCTTCATGCACTCCCTTGTAAGATTTCAACTACAAAAAACAGTGGGCAAACATTCTAGACGATCCATCCACAGTCCCAAGAAATCAATGATAACAATTTCTTTTAAACAATCCATCAATTGTCTGAACTTGTAACAACCCTCCCATAGTAAACATCTAATAGGAGAATGCCAACCTTAAGCTAAATCCCAACATGTTCATATCTTTCACTCAGTATTTGTAGCTGAGACTTAACACCTAATTGATAAATTGACCCTAAATTCTAGACATAGTAGTCTGACCAAATAAATGTAATTATAAGTAAACTGCACTAACAGTGGTTAATACACACAGTAAAGAAATTATGCAGCTCTTGAATAGAAAATTCTTCACCAGACTAGATAATCTTAAACAGAGCTCAATTGCATTAACTTACAACCCAAAAATTGAGAAATCAAGTTCATGGAGGCATCACCTCTGCTCGCAGCTGGCAAGCAAGCTCGTACTGTGCATCTGCATTTCCCATGTCAGCAGCTTCAACAAGTAGAGCAGCTCCACTACAAAATATATGCCAAATAGACTAGTTAGAGTTATATAGATGCAAAACAAGCACTTGTAAATAATTTAACTTTATGACAATCCAAGATTCTTTGTTCAAATGGAACTCAAGTTTCTTTTTTATTTTCATACATATTACTTATCTATATAAAATGTCATTGTTATTAAGCAGGTTTTTGAATTAAAGGCTAGCTCCCTCAAAAGTTCTTTATCGTATCTCTCAGTTAGTGTGAACCAAAATCCCCTATTAAATCCCATGAACCATAGTAATTCTTGGTTGTTAGAGCAGTTACACTTTGCTACAACAAAATCTAGCACCCCATATGATGTAAAGTAACAAGCATCAAGGAGGTAGTCTTGTGCAACTCAAAAAGGCTACCCACTATCACCACAATAGCTCTTCCCCTCACTTTTGGTTGGCTATGTTGCCGTCTTTATACACACTTGCTAACATGGACTAAGTCCAATACACTTAGTGTGTCCTTGGAGGCACAATGACTAAGTTCAAGCCCACTGTCACCTCGACTTGAACTTCTTCCGTCTAGGCTTACTCCTAGGGAAGCCAAGGGGGGTAGACCCTAGTTACTATTTGAGTGATTAAGGTGTTCTAGGAGTTAATTTTAATTGATTAAAGGTTGGGGAATCTAGCCTATATGAAAAGCAAACAATGCAAAGTGCAATATTTCAATGAGAAGCAAGCCCTTTTCCTAAGACAACTAACACTGGTGCCTAAGGTTGGGCAAGGGGTCAACTAAAGTTGAAGAGTTTAGAATCTACAAAGATTACAACAAGATTACAAAAGAAACTACTTTGCAAGATTTACAATTGAGCTAGATACAAAAGAATGAAGTAAACAACTATCTACAAAGTTAATATGAAAAGACTAACTAAGAGATACAATTATACAATTATGGACAAAGCAAAATACAAAGCACTAACTTGCAACTAACTTGAGAACTTGATTGTGCAGGGAAAGAGAAAGACTGCTCAAAGGAAAAGACTACCACAACACATTCAAGCCAACAAACCCAAACATAGAGTGCCTCCACAAGATGCGCAACTCTAAGGGGTTGTTTCAATGGCATCCACAAGTACACAACAACAAACCCAAACGATGAAGTTGCCTGCAAAGGATGCGCAACTTCAAGGGGGTTGATCCAATAAACCAAAACACAACTTAAAACTGAAATGAAAGTGCTCAAATGAAGCCTCCAAGGGCAAGTGCGCAATTCTAAGGTTCACTTAGTTAATATCTACAAGATGCTGAAATAAACTTGCATGTAAAGTAAATATAAAAGTAAAGTGCTTGCAAGATTATTAAGCATAAACCATGAAATATAGATAATTGAAAAATGCCCAAGGTTGTAGTGGATTAATTAGGATTGATTAAGTTATTAGATGAGAGTGTGAAACCTAAACTAGGTGACTTCCCAAGAACTCCCCCCGCTTATACCAAAAGGACTGTTGGGTGCTCAATAAGTGAGGCAAACAAGACCACACCCTAGCTCCACAGGTTAATCCGGGAACAAAAGTACTCCACAAGGGGTACACCTAGTGCCGTGAGACCATCCCTGATTTAACACCCCCTGCTTCTTCCTTAGGTTCCTTTTTTGGTGGCAAAGTTGAGACAATTAAAGGTGTGCCTATTAAACTAGATAAATTTTAGGCCCTATGAAACTAAAAATTGATTGAGCTTAACTTGAATTAAATTAGGTGATTGCAAATGTAGAGTGCTTGTAAAAGAAAATGCTTGCAAAGTAAATAAAAGTACTTAACAAAGATAAATAACTTGAAAGAGCATGAAGTACTTTAAAAATAAATGACTTGCAATGAAAGTAAAGCAAATGAAGCAAGTAAACAATTATGCCTCCATGGGCTTAAGCAACCATTAGTGATTACTTCCTAGATCTAGAGATTTAAACCATTAAGAATGAACAAGAAGCAATAACCATAATATTAACTTAGCCTTACGATTTTGGATGGTTGGCTTTGCCAAACTCTCTCCAAGGTGTAGGCAAACAAGTAAATGAAATGACTTCAAAAGTAAATCTAAACTAAGCAACCACAACAAGTGCACAAGATGGAGGACAAGGCCTTCCGGTTTTGTGCACAAGTGGGTGAATGAAATAAAAACTTGAAATGAAAAATTGAAAATAAATCCTAGCCACACAACCTTGTCCTAATGACAAGTGGGGCAAACAATGTAAAAACAAATGCTGAAAAATAAATCTAAGTTCCTAGCCTTACATTATAGGATGGTTGGTTTTGCCAAACTCTTTCCTAGATGTAGGCAACTTAAGAAAATAAAACGCAGAAAATTTACAATGAATTGAGAAATGCAAGCCCTTGAGACTCCCTTGGGCTTGCTTACAATGAAGAATAGAAAGAGGAGAGGTGGGTACTTGTTACCCAAGATTGGGAGGTTGATCTTTTGCTTGTAGAGGCCCCAAATGGCATTTTCCTCCCTGTTTTTTTGTGAAAACCTGCAGAAAATCAGCAATCTAATGCTTGCTGGAAATGCTACAAAAACACCAAATATCTTCAAAAAATTTGTTAGTGAAAACCATAAATTTTTAACATTTAGGACAACAAATAATATGTTGAAAGAGAGTTATTCAAGAGCAGAAAATGTACCCAAAGTGTTAAAGGAAATAGATAGATAAGAACATAAATTTTTAAGAGGAAAATAAGTGGGTGAAGGGATAATTTCCAGATCTGAAATTATTCCTTCGCAACCCTTAGCAACTTGTAAAAACTAGAGATTTAAGCTACAAGACAAGCAAGGGCATGAGTAGATCCACGAGCATCAACAAAATACTTTGCTAAGATAATGAAACTACTACACATAAGATCTATGGCAATACTACCATAGATCTATCCAAGCAAAATACTTTGTTGGACACCCTACACTAAATCTATAAGCAAAACTCAAACAAAACCAAATACAAGTTACCTCCAATGTAGCAAAGCACCAAGAAGACTCCCAATGCCAATATTTCCTCCAAAGATTTCTTTATTAGAAAACAAGCTTGAGCAAATACTTGCCACAAGGTTGAGAAAAGAAATAGAGAGAGCAAGAGAGAATGAGAGAGAAGAGTGGGAGAGAATGGAGAGGAGAGGAGAAATTTGGGTAGAGATGTCAAATGAGGGAGGGGGAGGCCTTTATTTATACTTGGGAGCCAAGAGTGACCCCTCTTGGATGAGTTCCAAGTGTCACTCTCATATTAAAACTATCAATCTCAAGGGGGGCGCACTCTTAGGGTTTAGGAGGTGAATTAGGGTTTTGGTAATGAGTGGGGTGTGAGTTGGCAAGCATTACCAAGTCAAAGGGTGAGGTGGAGGCTCAAGGAGGGCACACCTAGGGAGAGAAGGGTCCCACCAACTTAATTTTTTATTTACCATGGTTTTCTCTAGAAGGGGGGCGCAACTTCCCTATGGGGGAAAACAACTTGAGTTGATGGCTAGGTAAGGGGGTAAAGTAAAGGTTAGGAAAGGGTTAGGATAGCTTAGGAATAGGTTTGGATAAGTTCTCCCACTCTTTCTCTAATCAATTTGCTATTTTCACAAAAAATTGACATTTTGATTATGTCAATTTCAACAATTAAATTGTTGTCTTACACCGACTTAGACTCCTCATAGACAACCACCTAGCAAAACTTGTCCAATTGAGTTGAAACTTGGTCCAAGGGTGTAGGGGGTCTCATTCCATTTCTTTTGAGCATAAATACCCCTATCAAAATCCCAAGGACCTAGTTTTTACATTTTTTTATCAAAAATTAATTAAAATTTACCATTAACTAGGTAATTTTAAAAAAATAAAAAAAAAATACTTTAGACTCGTTAGAATTCCGACCGACTCTAGGATATGTCTAGCATAGTCATTTACAATATTCCTAGACACTAGCTACCATAGGGCTCGACCATTAGAACGCCTTTCACCACTTTGGAGAATTATTGTGGGAGTGAAAAACTCAAGGGAAATTAACAAGGTTGGTTAGGCCAAATTAATAACCTGAGGAAAAAAAACACTCGATAAAAGGGACTCCTCTAATGACAAAGTCCTGGGCAACTAACCTAAAATATGATCCATACAGACCCATTACATTATTATCCCACGCAGGGTAGAGAAAATTCCCATTACAAAAATATGTGTTGAAGGCCAAAACTGCGTTGTAGAACCAACAAGTCTTTAACTTGGTAGCACCATCAGGTGCATATCTTCATGGTACATGGAGTTGACCCCCTAGTCGAAATAGGTGGTCAACGGGGTCTTCTCCAACTCAAGGGGGGCTTCCCTAAGGATAGGATTGTTAAGGCTATAGAGTAGAGGCACAAGGTGATATATTGAAGAGTAAGCCTAAGCAACACGAATGGTTGTAGTATGGACGGATAAGTAAATGGTGTGAGAACAAAAGATGAAGGTGCAAAACCTCAAGACCAAATACCTAATCAAACCTTGGGAAAAATGGAATCAAGCAAGTATGGATCAAAGAGGGCGAATGCATGAAGATGTAAGGCAATAAGGGCTGCTATGAATGCTACTAATCCTCCTTAAATTGCTGAAAAACTATTGCAGAAAATAAAACCTTGGAAAGCTAGGGGTGCCATTCTAAAACATTGCTATGACAGTGATGCCATATCATGCTAGCAGCAACTAGGTATGTTAGATGTAAGCTTAACATGAAAACAATAAACATAAGAAGGATTATATCCTCACATTACATTATCCAAATGATACATGGTTCATTACAAAGCCTTCACAACATGCCTCAAGGGTTTCCTACAACAATAATATTTAAATCAACATACGAATGAATGCAAACATAAAGCATCACATACAAAAGATGCTATACCTCCAATCTTCCATAAGGCTCCAAGCATGTGATGTACAAATGTAGTCCAAGGGGAGAGCTCCTCAATTCCCAAAGTCTCAACGACCATTACAATGGAGAGAAAGCTCCTCTTTGTAGAGGGAGTCTCTTCTCTCTTATAATAAAAAATTATTTTCCTCTAACTAACACCATGACAAATCAAAGAAATAATATAAAAATGGAATCGTTAAAACCCTCAATCCATGGTTGACCATGTCAAGCTATGTGGACACTAGCCTCTCCAAGAGAACTCACCCTCATCCAAAAAATAGGAAGGTAATTACATCAAGAGTCTCCACAAGAGGGCGTACAACTAAAAATAGGCATCATAACCAAGTCAAGATGCTATAGGTCCACATATAATGCGCCCTCCAAGATGCATGCATGCAAAAATATAATAAAATAGATTCAACATAGGAGGATGTGCTCCAAGGTCCACCTAGAAGATCTCACTAAGTGCAACCTCCACGATGCAAGAGTGATAAAACAGTAAAGTAATCCTCCTAGAAGAATATGCTCCATAAAAACCATCCCAAAAATAGCAAGTCGTCCCCAAGATGCATGCAACCAATCCACATGTGTGAATCCCAAGGCAACCAACTCTATGGATGATTGTGCAAAGTGCCAACTAGATGGAGCGCTCCACAAGAAAAGGTGTGCTCAAACCCCAAAATAGCAAGTGGAGTATCTTCACAAGTGCACCCTCCAAGATAATCCTGCAAGAATAGAAAGAAAACCAAGCAAGAGCATGCAAAGTGACACATGTGGGCTTCCAAATATGACACACACATGAATAAAACTATTACATAACCACCTCGAATAAAATAACATATGTGTCACGTCAAAGAGGTGAGGGCACTCTCCAAAGATCAAAAGATGCCAAGTGTAGCTAAAATATCCATGTAATGATGATGAGAGAGCACCCAGGAGAGGTGCACCCTAGAAAATTGTATCATGTAACTACCTCAATGACCCACAATCAATAAAATAATCTCCATATGAAGTGTGCCCTAGAGAAGTGTGCTAACCTCTCTAATAATGATAAAATCATGCATGCAAACCTTGAAAATTGTGCCCAAGAGGGAAGCGCTCCATCAAAACCCTAAGTCTCCTCCAAATAAATCCCTCAAGTGTGAATAGCTTCCCACTGAAGTAGGGCGCTCAAGCAATTAACCTTAACTGAATAAAATAGATAAAATTAACCATTTAATGGTTAGATCGACGTCAACATGTGTGCACAAAGGTTAATGCTCAAATAAAACCACAGTCCAACCTCCCAATAGTCACCAACTAATTAAATCCACATGAACATGTGTGCCAATACGGGGGATGCACTCCAACAAGTGGTGTACCATGCAAATAAGTTGTTCTCCCTAGCAATAATCCCACTATGATAACAACATAATGGAAAAATAGAAACTCAAGCTAGGCTTAAACCTAGTGCGCACCACCAAAGGACTATAACATTATAAATACCTCATCAAACCTTAGGAAAAGGCTTGATCACCAAAGATGTATGTAGTAACCTCCCCCCCCCCCCAATCTAACTCCAAT
>ML779259.1:809884-845655 GCA_009831015.1 Picea engelmannii
ATCACCTAGGGAAATCCCACAAAGGCAAAGTGCACTACCACAACATGCATCATCCAACCACATCATCATCATAAGAGAAGGCACTAATAGAAAATGTTAACCCATCCAATTATCAAGTATGTCCCCACCACACATCCAACACAAGAGGACCATGTAGACCACACCCTCCTAGTGACACAAATAATATAACATCACCATGTAAAAGTCACTAGGAAGCTCCAACAACATCATGAAACATCTACCTCCTAAGATCAACATCTAACCCATTGGGGGGATAGAACCATCATCTATGGACAAGATGTAGCATATCCAAGATAAACATGTATACTAAAACCACACCATAATGAGATACCATGCTCTATAACCATCAAAAGTGCAACCAAGGGGTGATCAACAAAGAAAGCAAATGTGAGAAGACCACCAAACCAACAAGCATAATCATCCGCCAAGGAGAAGTGAGATACCCCCAACCAAAGATCTCCAATAAAATGATCCAATGCCAAGAATAGAAAGGGCTCCATGAATATGTATCCCCCCAAGCTGGTCCAATGCTCCAAAAGTACTAGCTGCAAATCTCCATCAATGTGATGAAAATCACAATATGAAACCTCATATAATATGAGGTGTAACACACTTAATAAAGTGTTGGTAGGAATCCTAATGTTACGTAATAAAGGTCATGTGTCTTTAAATGGACAATTGTAAGCTAATAGAGAATCATTGGAATTAAGTATTATTAGTTAGCACAATTAGGTAACACACCTACCAGTTATATCAATAAAAAAGCGCTCAACATTGTATCAATGACTCCTACTAAGACATGCATTCTCCTTATATCTCTCTCAACCTTATGATCATGTACCTTTAGTATACCAATGGTAGTATCAAAGTGTGCAACATTGGAGTTGTGCATGAAAACAATAGTCCAAGGACATAAGATAAGATAAGAAAATTTTATTAATGACCACACTAAGTAGGTCGATTGGACTCAAAAGTACAACCAATGTAAATAAACAACGCAGGTGCCAAAGCAACTCTCAATGGGACTTAGTTGTGTAATCTTGGGAGAAGCCCTCAATCAAAGAGGTCCATCATTTCTAATATCCAAGTTAGGGGGAAGAATCTATGAATGGAATACGTGTTGCTCGAACGAACCTAGAGAGCAGTAATTTGTGCAAAGTGACTCTGGCTCTAGGACCTCCTAGAGTTAGCCTGCCTATGGGCCTAGCGGGATCTATCTTGCGATCTAGAAATAGAGCTCCCCAAAAGTCTCATGGAGGTCAATCAACCTGTCTTAGGGGGTCGAGAAGAAATCTAAGGTCTAATCGATCCAATGTTTGAAGAGGTGTAGGCCTCAACATGACATTCAGTGTCACTAGTGGAAAAGACAAGAAGGAAAAAAGTGGTGATCCTCTTGACGAGATCTAGCAAAGGAGGTTGAAGATCTTTGTCCTAGAACCTCTCTGATGAAAAGAATCAGGCATCTCTAGTCTAGATAGTGGAAGATGTTGAGATTATGTACCTTGGGAAGTGTTCCCCATGTGTTTGTGAGCTCCTAAACACATGTGGGAAGTACTTTGTACTTTGTGCCTTGTAATTTATGTCTAATTTCACTTTGACTTAGGAGATTTAAGTCAAAAGTGAAATTTGGTCATTTTAGCCTAAATATTCACTTTGTGGGTGAATTAGGAGACATAAAGTGAACTTAGGGAACTTAACCCAAAGTGGGTTTGAGAGTGCGATTATTATGGGATGATCTCAACCATTGATTGGACATGAGATAGATGATCTCAATCGTCCATTCTTTAGATTTCCTTATGGAGGTTCAAAGGGGGCGCAAAGGGCAAGGAGGAGCTCATTCACTCATTTGTTCACTTGGAGAGTTTGAGAGAGAGTATGAGGATGAGGTTTGAGGCTATGGTTGAGGAAAGCTTGGGCGCTTCTATCGATGGAGGCAGCTAGCAAGCTTAGGTCCTCATTTATTTAGTGGAGAAGTTCTTGCTTGGAGGGGGGCGCACTTGGTGAGTAGGGCGCATCATCAGCAGGGAGGACTTTCAGAGCTCAGATTGCAGTGAGGTTTGTTTCAGTGGGAAGCTACAGCTCAGTATCAGAGTACTATGGGAGGGCTTCTCCATCAGAGCTTCCAGTTGGTAGAGAGCTCCAGTCCAATGGTCATGAAAACATTTTTGGAGGGCGCACTTGCTTCAGTTGGGCTTGTATTGCAACTTGGATCAAGCTGCTATTGTATCAGGTTCTTTTGTTTATTGTACTTGTTGTATTCCACCTTCTATTCTCCCTATATCTACACTCATATTCCAAATTGGTTTTCCCCGGGGGGGTTTTATCCAGGGTCATGTTGACCAAAAATACCTGTGTTCATTTTCATGTATGTTTTAGAACTACAGTGTTTTCAGCAGTAAATATCTCTAGGTGTGTTACATATATTTTGGTATGCATGTGCTAACCTCTTGGTGACAAAAACTACATGCTAGAGCACCTAAATGGCCTATGTAACCGTAACAAATCAGCAAAGAAGTTCTTGAACTATTTGTTGTTATAAAACAGCAGCAAACCCTTGTTTGACAGTTGAAATTTAGAGCCAACTTGAGGTCAAAGACAGACCTAGTTGGCAGCTTGATAGGACCTGGAAAATCTTCATGGTATTAGAGCTTGGTGGCTGATTTTTGCTGAGTTTTGGACAGCATATTGAGGGACTGTTTTAGACACCTTTTGGGCAGATTTTGTGGACAACCATTGACAGAGTTTAGTGGCAGATTTTTGTAGAGGGTTGTAGAGCAATTTGTGAACATTTCCGTCAGTCTCTTTTCACACATACGTGGTAGGAGTGAGGCTGATTTTTCACGACCTCTTTTCACACCTATATTGATAGGAGTGAGGTCGGTGTTCGTTTGCCTCTTTTCACACCTGTGTTGACAAGAGTGAGGCAGTGTTCCTTTGCAATTGGAAGATCAGTTTGAGTGCAGTCGGCAGTGATGTCAGCATCTCATATGCGTGTGGAGAATAGGCTAGATGGAGCTAGCAACTGGTCGCCTTGGAAGGCCAGGATTGTCTTTGTCTTGAAGGACCTCGAACTATGGGATATAGTTCAAGCAATTGTTCATGTTCCCCCTGCTACTGCTCCCGTCTTGTTAGCAGAGTTCAGGAAGAGGAACAACAAGGCAAAGAGGACGATATGTGATACAGTGCGGGATCACATCATTCCCCACTTGACTGGGAAAACTTGGGCATTTGAGATGTGGGCATCTCTATGCAAGATTTATGATAGCTCTAATGAGAACCGGAAGATGGTTCTTCATGATCGACTCAGGGGCATTTGCATGCTCAAGAGTGAGTTGGTGACTTCTTTCCTTGGTCGATACACCCAGATCAGAGACGATTTTGGAGCCGTTGGAGAGGTGGTGGACCCAGATTCTATGGTGAGGACAGCCTTAAACAACTTTACCAAACCATGGGGTCCATTCGTTCATGGCATTGTTGCCAAGGAGGTCATTCCCACATGGGAGAGGATGTGGGATGATTTCGTCCAAGACGAGACTAGACTTGTCTCAAAGGCTTCTGGACAGCACCAGAAGACAGTGTAGGGTGATGAGGATCTTGCTCTTTGGACAAAGGGCAAGAAGAAGGCCGACCTGGGAGGTTGGCAGGGTCCCAAGTTTGGGGCCCCACCATAGGGAGGAGAGAGCAGCAGTGGTCAGAAGAGAGATATGAGCAAAGTGAAGTGCTTTGTTTGTAAGAAGTCGGGGCACTATGTTGGACAGTGTCCCAATAGGAAGAAGAGGGGTGGTACCGCAACTACAATGGAGGAGACAGAGTTTTAGACTTTGTTTGAGAGAGTGTGTGCTTTCCTCATATGCTGCACTTCAGTTGAGACGGCACCCAATATCTGGTATATTGATAGCGGGGCTTCGAGCCATATGACTAGAGTCAGAGAGCACTTGATTGATCTTAGAGACACAGAGGTCAGGATGGAGATTTCCCTCGGAGATGACTCCTTAGTTAGAGTTGTTGGGATTGGCATTGTTAACTTTCGAAGAGATGGCATGCCACCTATATTGTTCAGGGACATTCTCTATGTCCCTGGGCTGAAGAAGAATTTGATTTCAGTTTCTACCCTCCAGGATAGAGGCCTTGAGGTTACCTTAAGAGGGACCGAGGTCTTACACCCTAAGGGGTCCTCGTTTGCCTCAGGACAAGTGATTGGAGTGAGGGATGCTAAACTGTTCAAATTGCTTTTTCGGCCTCTTCATGCATTGGCAGTGAGCAACGACAGCAGCAGACAGACATGTGAGCTATGTCATCGTAGGATGGCCCATCTACATCATGGAGCTCTTGGAGGACTGAGAGAGGTTGTGACCGAAGTGCCACAGATCAGTACAGAGCATCAGGATGTTTGCAGAGGGTGTGCGCTTGGTAAGTTTACCAAGGCCTCGTTCCCCAGCAGTGACACCAAGTCAGCTGGGATACTGGATTTAGTACACACGGATGTGTGTGGGCCCATGTCTCGGAAGTCCTTGAATGGTTGTGAGTACTATCTCACATTCATTGATGACTATTCAAGGAAGACCTGGATCTATTTCCTGAAGACCAAGAGTGAGTTCTTCAAGAGGTTCCAAGAGTTCAGAGCTCTTGTGGAGAACCAATCTGGAAAGAGGATCAAGGTCTTGCAATCAGATAAGGGAGGAGAGTATTCCTCCACTCAGTTCATAGACTTTTGTGCCCAGCATGGGATTAGAAGACAGATTACTGTACCCTACAACCCCAGTAGAACGGGGTTGCCGAGAGGAAGAACCTGGCTATCACTGGTGCAGCGAGATCCATGTTGTACGATCAGAGTTTGCCTCTTTACCTATGGGCAGAGGCGAGTGCTACTGCAGTGTACCTGCAGAACAGGGGTCCCCACACGATATTGGGGAAGATGACTCCTGAGGAGGCCTTCACTGGTAGGAGGCCCTAGGGAAGAGGAGACCTAGATGGTTTCAAGAGACCCTGAAGGAGGCCAAGGAGAACATAGGGGAGCCCAAGAGC
Source organism: Picea engelmannii (assembly GCA_009831015.1). Lineage (NCBI taxonomy): Eukaryota > Viridiplantae > Streptophyta > Pinopsida > Pinales > Pinaceae > Picea > Picea engelmannii. Next base: position 814,931 of record ML779259.1, read on the forward strand.
CAGATTAGAGAGAGTAGACCTCCAGTGAGACTTGGACCATATTTGGCTTTAGTGACGAGTATCACAAATACTGAGCCACAAACATTTGCACAGGGTGTCTACCACCAGGTCTGGAGAGAGGCCATGCTGGAGGAGTATGACTCCATTGTGCGCAACGATGTTTGGGAGGTGGTTCTGAGGCCAGTGGGGAAGTCAGTTGTGACTTCCACGTGGTTGTACAAAACCAAGTATGCTGCAGATGGCAACATAGAAAAACACAAGGCCCGTTTTGTGGCGCGAGGCTTCTCTCAGATAGAGGGAGTCGATTATGATGAGACATTCGCACCAGTTGCGAGATACACCTCGATCAGGATCATTATTGCCATAGCGACAGAGATGGATTGGAGCATTCATCAAATGGATGTGAAGACCGCATTTCTGAATGGCTTTATAGATGAGGAGGTGTACATTGAGCAGCCACAGGGGTTTGAGGTGAGTGAGAGGGAGACTCACGTGTACCTTTTGAGAAAGGCACTTTATGGTCTGAAGCAAGCTCCCCGAGCTTGGTATTCACGTATTGACACTTACTTGCTTCTGATGGGCTTCGCGAAGAGCGATGTTGATCCTAACCTCTATTACATCATTAGAGGTGAGGACACACTCATTCTCATTCTATATGTGGATGACTAGTTCATCACAGGAGTTGAGGATCTCATAGTTGAGTGCAAGTTGGGACTTGCATCAGAGTTTGAGATGAGTGACATTGGGTTGATGCACTATTTACTTGGTATGGAGGTATGGCAGGAGGAGGGTCACATATTTCTTGAGCAGGGGAAGTGTGTTGCAGATATTCTGAGCAGATTTCAGATGGAGGACTGCAGACCTATGTCGACACCCATGGTTACCAACTAGAAGAAGCTTAGTACTTCAGATTACCAGTTGGTAGATGCTACAGTTTATAGGCAGTTGATTGGTTCACTTATGTATCTGGTCAACACTAGACCAAATATCTGTTTTGTCGTGAACACTCTTAGCCAGCATATGGTAGAGTTGAGGAGTGTTCACTGGATTGGGGCAAAACATGTGTTGAGGTACATTGATGGGACAATTGATTTTGGCCTGGATTATATCAGAGGTGATGGGGTTAGTTTGGTTGGCTACACCAACTCAGACTGGGCAGGATGTTCTACTAACAGGAAAAGCACCTCAAGGTGTTGCTTTGGTTTGGGGTCAGGACTTGTTTCATGGTTCAATCGGAAGCAGAAGTCAGTTGCTTTGAGTTCCGCCGAGGCAGAGTACATGGCGGCCAGTCAGGCCAGTTGCAAGGCCATTTGGCTTAGTAAGATGCCGATAGGATTATTTGGTCAAGAGATGCCATGGACCGTCATACACTGCGAAGCACATTGAGATCAGATATCACTTCATCAAAGATTGGGTTCAAAGAGGGGCAATGCAGTTAAAATATATATCGACTGACGAGTAGATTGCAGACATCCTCACCAAGGCTCTGCCAAGGGGCAAACATGTCTACTTCATAGACAAGATGGGCTTGGTGATAAACACTTTCCTCGGTAAAAGGGAGTGTTGAGATTATGTACCTTGGGAAGTGTTCCCCATGTGTTTGTGAGCTCCTAAACACATGTGGGAAGTATTATGTACTTTGTGCCTTGTACTTTAAGTCTAATTTCACTTTGACTTGGGAGATTTAAGTCAAAAGTGAAATTTGGTCATTTTAGCCTAAATGAATATAAATTTACTTTGTGGGTGAATTAGGAGACATAAAGTGAACTTAGGGAACTTAACCCAAAGTGGGTTTTAGAGTGAGATTATTATGGGATGATCTCAACCATTGATTGGACATGAGATAAGATGATCTCAATCGTCCATTCTTTAGGTTTCCTTATGGAGGTTCAAGAGGGGCGCAAAGGGAAAGGAAGAGCTCATTCACTCATTTTTTCACTTGGAGAGTTTGAGAGAGAGCATGAGGATGAGGTTTAAGGCTATGGTTGAGGAAAGCTTGGGCGCTTCTATCCATGGAGGCAGCCAACAAGCTTAGGTCCTCATTTTATTTAGTGGATAAGTTATTGCTTAAAGGAGGGCGCACTTGGTGAGGAGGGCACATCATCAGCAAGGAGGACTTTCAGAGCTCAAATTGCAGTGAGGTTTGTTTCAGTGGGAAGCTATAGCTCAGTATCAGAGTATTGTGGGAGGGTTTCTCCATCAGAGCTTCCAGTTGGCAGAGAGCTCCAGTCCAGTGGTCTTAACAGCATTTTTGGAGGGCGCACCTTCCTAGGGCGCACTTGCTTCAGTTGGGCTTGTATTGCAGCTTGGATCAAGCTGTTATAGTATCGGGTTCTTCTGTTTATTGTACTTGTTGTATTCCACCTTCTATTCTCCCTATATATACACTCATATTCCAAACTGGTTTTCCCCGGGGGGGGGTTATCCAGGGTCATGTTGACCAAAAATACATGTGTTCATTTTCATGTATGTTAGAGTTTAGAACTACAGTATTTTCAGCAGTAAAGATCTCTAGGTGTGTTACATATATTTTGGTATGCATGTGCTAACCTCTTGGTGACAAAAACTACATGCTAGAGCACCTAAATGGCCTATGTAACCGTAACAAATCAGCAAAGAAGTTCCTGAACTGTTTGTTGTTATAAAACAACAGCAAACCCTTGTTTGACAGTTGAAACTTAGAGTCAACTTGAGGTCAAAGACAGGCCTAGTTGGGAGCTTGATAAGACCTGGAAAATCTTCAGAAGAAAGTGGAGAGAGAGCCTCCTGAATCCCAATAGAGGCAATGAAACCTCCCTCTGATCTCATAATAGATGGGACATATGAAGATGAGGTTCTCCTCCAACTCAATCCCTTGTAAGTGACATAATTGGCAAGTCCTCTTAGGGTGTGGGACATAGTGATCTATATCAACCGAAAGCTAATGGGAGCCCACTCTAAACTAACGAATGGGGATATTGAGGCCATGCATCCTGTTATCCACCAAGTTGCACTAGGATGGACTTCCAGCGAGCCGCCAAAGATTGAACATTTTATGTTCAAAATTCAGAGTTGAAAAGTTCATTCGGTCAATAAGACCAACTTTTTTACATCTTCCATACAAATTGCAATAAGAGATGTTGCATGATGAACTTGTAAAAGGTCTTAGCCACCTTCGACTTAAGCATGAGTTGTTATTCTCGAGTGTTTTTTTACTTATTAATTATATTTTGTCGTTTAAAGGCAATTTATAATTTATGAGTTTTTTCACTCAATTCTCCAAAGTTGGAGTATATACTCATGGTTAGCTAAGTCACCTGACATGAAGACATGGGACACGGAGGACATGGAAATATGAGTATCCGATACGGACACGGCGACCCTCGAAATCAGGACACGGGAGACACATTATATATATATATATAGAAATAGACAAAATATTGATAGATCATAGACTATAGTAGATATTGATCAGTGATATAGTGATACTCCGAAAAAGATACATCATAGATTCATACATCATACAAAATTCAAATCAATCAATCTCTAAACATCATACTCATAGAAGTTAGAACATAGATATACTGATAGTCTGATACCATATACAATGTACATGATACAAATTATACAATGATATGATACATGTATGAATCATGAATATGATGTAACATTAGAATTTAGAACCAATGTGAATGAACCATAAAATAGAAGTTAGAACCATAAATACTAAATAGGAGTTTGCATATTTCTCATTAACTTTAGTCTTTAAGTCATCAAAATAAAAATGTATTACATAGATGCTGAGGGAATTCTACTCCAAAATACAAAATAGAGTAGAATCTAGATACAAAATAGATAGGTACTAGGAATCTCATATCTCATAGACTCATAGATATTAGAGTCATTGTAAGTGTCAATAGTCCTCCTCCATGTCATAATCAACATCACTACCACTGTCCTGTCCTCCATCCTCCTCCTCCTCTATGCCCAATCCAAGCTCTGTTGCTCCACCTGCTGATGTGGTGGATGACTCATCAAGACGCTCCTCATTGTCCTCATCAAAAGTGATCGGCTCTAAGACTGGTTCATTAAGATCCATGTTGGCTAATGCCAACTCAATATTGCCATCCAAACCCATATCATCAGGAAAGACATCCCACATCTATGTCTTTCCCTTCAACCACTCCTGCCTTTTCCTGTAAATAAGACGAAGGTTGGTGTGCACATACACCATTATCTCTACCCTGGACTACTCAATCCTGCTCTTTTTCATACTCTACAAATTTCCAGATGTGCTCAAATTCCTCTCGCAACAAGAGGATGAAATAACCTGAGAAAGGACCCTAAAGGCTAACTGTTATAGAATAGGGCATGCTGCCCCATGAGTTTCCCACCATAGATAGGCCTCTTTGACCCCCCTGTCTTCAATCACATCATACCCTCCAAACCTCTTAGTGCCAGTGGAGAACTCAACGAAGCCTGCCTCAATCTCATTAAGCAATGCTCTATTTTAGTATATCCTTCTAAATGCTACCTTTCTCCCCTATGAAATCTCTCCATCCATGTGAGGAGGGAATCTGGGTGAAGGGCCAACACTGGCAGTGAGCCACTCTTGACTGTAGAACTTGGGGTTCAATGAATGAGCCAAGCAATGCAAAGGTGTACAATTCTTATCCCACCTAGAAAGAAGAATATCATGTACAGTGGACCATAAGCTCTCTGTTGATGTCCCATACTTAGGGGACTCATTCTCCATAACAATTGTCTTCATAGACTCAATCATGGAGTCCCATCCCTCATAAACATCTCCTAAGATGGGCTTGTCTGTGTCTGCAAACCTCAAAAGAGAAATGATAGGGTCCATGATCTTAATGCTAAGATTGACCCTCTCCCACCAACCATCATTTAACACTGTGTCCATTACCCTTTTTGAAGCAGCTTGATCTGACTTTCTCCAAAAAGACCAAAGATCTGAAATAACCATGGCCCCAAGAGCGGCCTTGACCTCCCTCAACCTCTTAAGCATGATGAATGAGGAAGCAAACCGAGTATCTGCAATATTCAACAATGATAGATGTGTGTATTGTTTATATATTGTAAGGGCATTGGTATGGTTTTGTACAAAATTCTGAATATGGCGTGCATCATCAATAAGAGTGTCAATCCATGTCACATTTGAAGCAATGGATTTAAGTGCTAAATTCAAGGAATGAACAATGCACGGTGTCCAAAATATTTGTGGATATTTAGCTTCCACAATTATGCCAGCAGCTTTGCAAACAGGTGCATTGTCTGTAATAATTTGCACACAAGAATCAACACCTACATCTTCAATAACTTTTATGAAAAACTCACCCATATATGTTGCATCCTTGTACTGTCCAAGAGCATCCACCGCTTTCAAGAAGATCGGTCTATTCTGGGAAGACACCATGAAATTGATGAGTGGATGGCGTGCTACATTCGTCCATCCATCAGAAACAATACTGACACCTGATGAGACCCATGTAGATTTAATGGGTTGTAGGATTTTTTCCACCTCCTTCTTTGCCTTACTCAACAATGTGGTTCTAAGCTTCTCTGAACTTGGAGGCACATACCCTGTTGGAGCTTGTTCAACTAGAGCTCTACACATCTCAACAAACATAGGAGACCATGCAACATTAAATGAGATGAAGTTGAGATAGAAAAAAAATGCAATGGTAAGATCAACTTCATCTCTCTTCTCTTACTGAAAAATCATATCGATTGGACCACGAGTTGAGGCTGCCCTCTTTTTTGGTGTTGGCATGTCAAACCCACTCCCAAATATGCTAGAAGGAGTCCTCAAGAAAGGAAGAGGATCCTCATTCTTTTGTTTGTTGCTCATTGCTGCCACATTCCTCAAACTAATTGTATCTTCTATCTCCATCAACGCTCATTTTTCAGCACTCACTGCTTTACATGCTCCAAGTCCACAAGCAAGGCCCAATAAATGGCCTTTAACCCAGAAGTAGGTGCTCTTGTACTCGGTGTTGCAAAAATTACAAATCCAAATAACATTCCCTCCCTCAGAAGCCTTTAAGACTGATCCCTTTACTTGTTTTTAAGTGATATACTTCCATAGGGGGTATTTCTTCTCACTAGCTTGTCTCCTTGCTACAGCAGGGTCATATGCAACCCTTGAAACAACAACAACACTAGCAGTAGCATTGGCACTTGAAATAGATGGAGAGCTTCCGGCACCTATTGAAGATAAGTTTTGTCTTTGAGCATTGGCATTCCTCCCTCTCTTCTGACCTCTACCTGTCGTGATTTCTTGCTCAATGTTGACTCAAGAGTCAAGAGTCAAAAACTCAAAACCAAATCTGAAATGTTTAATGAAGTAGGGCAGCTACCAAGTTCCAACAGATAAAATGCCATTAGTTTGCAAATTGCAAGTTTTTTTTGTGACAAATAAAAGACCTTAGACAATACAATTTAATCTGCCCCTTTCTTTTACAGTTTTACTATTTAATCTACCCCTTCCTCTAGAGTCTAAACTCAAAGACAATACAAAAAGTGGATTGGAGTCTACTTTCACAGCCCTATACTTCAGCAATGGGATGCTGAGTTGGGTTATATGGGTGGTGGTAAAGTGGGGGTAACAAAACAGACCCCACTTTACCACCACCCATATAACCCAACTCAGCATACCATTGCTGAAGTATAGGGCTGTGAAAACAAACCCCAATTTACCTCTAAACTTCAGCATACAAATTGGGGTGACTGTGGTCTGTTTTGTATGCTGTGTTTAGAGTCTAAACACAGCATACAAAACAGACCCCGATTATTTCTAAATGGAACTCTAATAAATTCAATAAACTTCACCAAATTGGGGTCTGTTTTAGAGGTAAAGTGTGGTGACTGTGGTCTGTTTTGTATGTTGTGTTTAGAGTCTAAACACAGCATACAAAACAGACCACAGTCACCACACTTTACCTCTAAAACAAACCCCAAAATACGTTGTGAGCATAGGCACTGGGCACTAGGCACCCATCCAAACTCGGCCAAAGAACTCCGACTTACTTGTAAGTTGTGATTCGTGAATTGGGTTGCTGAGTTGCTGCGATGGTTGCTTCAAGCTTGTTGCCAGCAGGTCTACAGAGATATCCAAATCCCACGGTTGCACTTGCTCACTTGTTGTTCGTTGGGCGTAGGAGGGTCGTTGCTTGCTGCGAGGAGGAGCTATCCACGGTGAAGACACGAAGACTGCTCGAACAATGAAATGGAACCATAAAAAGACAAACAAAACCCATTTATTACCTCCCGCGGGCTCCTTTACGAGGGACACGTGTCATAAAACCATGACACGTGTGGAAATCGTGTCCGGTACGGTTTTAGGTCGTGTCCCAAACTTATGACATGTGTGGAAATCGTGTCCGGTACGTACCGTATCGCGTCATCTCAATGACACCTCGAATACTAACACCTGACCTAAAATGGACGTGTCAGGTGACTTAGATGGTTAGGCCTTAGCATGGATCTAAGCCTAGTGTCTAATGTATATTACCATGCTAAACATAGTCCTAAAGTCTTATGGAAATGTGCTAAGTCCCCCTTAAGATTTTTTAATTTTTTCAGTTAATTAAAAATTTTCCGCAAAACGGAAATTTTTAATTAAAAAATAAAGTTGTATTAAAAAAGTGGTACTAGGAGTCTTTTTATGCCTTGGGGGTGCTCATTTTTGGACCTAGAGCACCCACATTACCTACCTACCCACTTGGTTGAGTAAAATTAATGATTTTAATCACTTAAAAATCAATTTTACTTAAAAAACCCAAAAAGTCAAATAAAATCGAAGAAAATCAGCAAATGCTAAATTTTGGGAAACATGTTTTAGACAGAATAAAGCCCAAGGGGCCATGTGGCAGCAATAAGATGCATGTAGTGGGTTGTTGGTTGTAATTGGAGGAGACATGGTTGAGTTGGAAGCTTCCTTTAGGAAGAGGTGCACACCTCTTGAGGAGAGGTGGCGCATTTCAAAAGAGGGTTGCCAACCTCTTCAGAGGTGGCACCCTACCCCTCTTCCTATTGCTCACACTTGGCATCCAAAGGATTGTGGGATAGGTGGCACCCTATAAACCACCACTTGTCTACTCTCCCTCTCACATGTGGCGTGCTCTCTTCTCCAAGTGGTGCGCCCTCCCTCATGGGCATCTTCACCCCTTTGCTATTTATACAAGCTCTCTCCCATTGGAAACTAGTTGGAGTTTGGGAGCCGTGCTTGTGGTTGTATACTATTGTAATACTTTTTATTTGGACTAAAGAGACTTTGGAGGTCAAGAAGGTGTGTTATACATGTGTGTGGATTCTTGATGTCAATTTGTGCTTAATCTATGAGGTAATATTTGCCTAATTTCTTCTTTGGATTTGTTATCTTGGCCTTTGAAAGGATGCTATCATCTAGTAGGATAGGATTTATCTAGCTTGTTGTTAATGCTATTGTTCATTTATATTTAGAGACTTTGATGTGTATGCATGTTTCAGTTAACTAACATACTCTTCAAGTTTCTTGTGTAGGTGACACCAATTTTGTTAACAAGTTTATTTGCAAGATTTTAAAGCTTACAGGGTCTCATAGCTTGGAGTGGTGATGAAACTTGCTTGTCTCTTCACAACTTCAAGGATCTAAAGACTTAGTCCCTCCTTAACTCATCTAAAGACTCCATTTCCCAAAGGTTCCAAGGCTACAAGTTTCTTCCTTCTCTCTTTCTCAAAAGAAAATCTAAATTTTGGTTACTTTGTTGCAAATGCAAGTATCTTAGATCTATCTTTAATTCAAATTTTGAATATCTAAGTGTACATGCATAAGATAAACTAGATCCAAAATTGAACTTTCAAGTTTCATCTAATGCTTAGATCTAGCATAGGAAAAGTCTCCTTTTAGCATGCTTTTCTTTCAAAAAATTTAGAAGTTAAAGGGTAGTTTTTTTCTTAAAGCTTTCACTTTCATATTTAGCAATTAGAGTGTCTTTATATTGTTGTTTTAAAACAACAAACAAAGACCCTAAGGAGACAAGCTCTTTAGCTTTCTCTTCTTAGTTCATTTTTGCTCATTTTACACTAGTTTTACTTAGTCAATTTTGGGGCTTTCCTACTAATAACCAAAGACACTTCCAAAGTGTTTTTTGCCATCTTTTGTCTTTGTTTGCTTGCTGTTTTCTGCAGGCTTGCGAACATATAAGAGGAAATTATGTCCGTTTTGGGCGGATTTGGAGCATCCAGGACCCCCGAGGGCACCTCTTCCTTCAATAAATACTTATAAAACATTGTAAAGACTTGTGACCCCCCTAATGAATGGTCACAAGTCACTCCAATAAAGAGTTGTGTAATTTCTTTAATAAAATCATTGAGGCTACAAACTCCCACTCTTCATCCCCCCTAGGGGAACGGTGTTTTTGGTGATTGTCTCAATTTCACAATTTTAGCTTAGATTCAATTTTCATAACTAAGGATAAGCTAAAATTAATCTTTCAATTCATCACAAAGCACTACAATCTCACATCAAAGAATAAAGTTAAAATAAATCACAATCTAGATTAGATTTCAATTTCGCAAAAGTAGAATACTAATTGCTAGTTAGATTTCTTTATGCAATTTCAAAGTTGGAAATAAACAATCTCCTCAGCTCCTCGCAAGAGGCTGGTCAATGAAGACTTTAGTAATTAGAAAAACATTTCCCTTTCAGTACTTTGCTTTATTGTTTAAAATAAACAACTCCCCTCAGCTCCCAATGCGGTTCATGACCCTTCTAGTTGCAAGCTTGTCTCGATCTTCTGGGAGTAAGTTTCATACACGCTGGGCTAGTTAGTGGTGATAGATTAATTATGGAAATCCTAAAGGGAACTTTGCTTTAGTGGAAACGTAAGAGAGTCTGTGTAAGATATTTGGCGAGAACTTTGAGATCTAGATTCTCCCTGTCGGATCTCCCACATTCTCTTGGGCTTGTGTGCAAAATCAGAGGGACCTCCCTGTTGGATATTCGACAAGCTCAACCTCCACTTTAGGGACTTTTTCTAAAGGCCCAAATCTAGTTTAGACAAACACTTTATTTTCCATGCAAATAAGATTTATCTCATTAACCTACCATCAATAAACCTTAATAAAACACACGATCTACATTGCCCACGATACCTTTAAGGCATTGGTCTCATTTATACATTTGCAAAGCCATATGCTTCACACGTTTATTTCAGTCTTTTACTTTGAAGCAATTTGATTTTACTTGCATCTAACATTGTGTCTCAAGTATCCTTTTTATGCAAGTATATGTTCTATGTATCTTGTGGTGAATAATTGATCTGTGTATGATTTTGCTTCATGTTGGTTAATGAAAGTTAAAAACTCCTACATTCAATTCTTGTACTTAGATTAGTTTCAAGCCTTCGTATATTTCTTAGGGACTACCCCACTTGACTTTGCTAGGAGTTGGCCTAGACGGAGGATTTGAGGATTAGGTGACAGCACCTTAACTCTCACTTGCCCCCAAGGACACACCGAGTGGATTGAAGATTTCTTCCACGTCTCCCAGGTGTGTATAAGGCGGCAACACATCCAATGTCTACTAATATACTAAGGTCGAACAATAAGATTGTCCCCGACTGCAAAAAGTGCTCGAAATAAAATGCCATGTTGCAGCTAAGGCACTTGGTTGGGGGCAGAGGTCGATCAAAGTGACTTGCATAGATCCTCTCCAATCAATTAGTTCAAGCCCTATTTATACGGTAGAAGGTCACGTGGAGTGTCTAAATAGTACCTAAAAGGGGAATTTGATCAATAGAAATCGCAACCAACAAAAGAAACCAAGAAGCCTCTAAAAAGTACCAACGCCTCCACCTAGGGTGGCCTGGAGAATCAATATCCTATGAAGAGCAAAGAACTAGGTAGAGGTATTGATCACTATTGGAAGCAAAGTTTTGCTAAGTCCAACTCTATAAAGAAAGGAAACAATTCTAAAGAAGGCACTGAGGAGTTGTTGGTTTGCAGCAAACGATACATTCTAATAGAAGAGTCTGGACTCTCTCTGTCCTAGCCTAGTCAACCCAAAGCAAACTAAGCCACTAGGCCACAGATCCGTAAAGGATAGTGGGTCCTATGGTTGTGCTCAAGAGATGCAGCATGGACAAGATATCTTTCAAGTGAAGTTGAAAGCATTGTCCCTCAAGCAAGACAAGGGAACCATATCTCTTTTTAAGTTGGTGCTAGAAAGTATGCTTCAAACTAAACCAAGGCCCTAAGAACTATACCACCAAGTATCTGTAGCTCGCGGTGATCTCGAACTATTTCATTGCCATCAAAGAGAGCATGCTTATACATGTTGGAGATTGTTATCGCACAATCTGTACTTGCCCAAAGCCCAAGGCAAGTGAATGCAAGATTGGCGAAACAAAGGGGTGACCTATTACTGTCACCTTAAAAAGAAAGCCCTTTTTGTTTAGGAGTATATCAATATTACCCCAAGGGAGACATCCCCAGTGACCTAAAGGGCTGAGAAAACTAAGGCAAGGATGCAAGAAAATCCCCCTCTCACTAGTCACTCAAGTCAAAAGGTTCTTTAGGTCTTTAAGGGATGAAGCAACAGTAAAAAAGGAGTCTACCTGCCCAGAACAAGACAACAAAGAAAATATGGCAGTTTTCAAGTACAAAAATGATGTTAGTGCTTCATAAGACCATGAACCTTCGTAAAATAAGCTAGCTGATATAAAATTGCAGCAATATAATAGTTTACAGCAGCAATAAGTATTTTGTAACAACTACAAAAAAATATGCCTTGGAATTGTTTGTAAAAGACATGAAAATGTAGTTTTAACTAGGCAAAATAATAATCAATTGTCACAAGCAATTTTGGCAATGCCTGGCTAGCCTTAAATGTCAATTTTGCAAAGAATTTGCTGCAGTTAGATGGCTGTAGCAATCTTTTGTAACAACAGCAAGTTCTAGTGCTTATAATTGCAAGGAAACATCATATAAACTTAGCATTTATCTAGTAGATTGTTTGGCAATTGTCACAAGCAATTTCTGAGTGAGTTAGGTGCAAGTTATGTAGGTGTATGCAACAAATTAGTATGGATGTAGCAGTGATTTGCAACAACAGCAAGTTAGCTAATGAATTAGTCTAGTTTAGGGTTAGTAGAAGTTAGCAAAAGCTTCAAGGAAAAAGGTTTCAGTGTTTGTTTGATCAATCATTCACTAGAGTGAGTAGACTAGTGCCTTTATGGGGTAATGGAGTCAATAGGTGATGGTTTTCACTTGGAGGTAGCAACAACAATGATTATACTTGTCTAAGGAGAAGAGGTGGATGGAGGAGGTGTTGGCACTTCAAGGTCTCAAACATCCAAACCCTAAAGGCAAATTCACTAGAGAGTAAGCAATTTTAGGCCCTAGCGAATCTTCCTTCCTTAGACTATTGAAAGGTATCAAAGGAAACAATAACTAGACAATGGCTTCTAAAGTGCTAGCATTTAGGGCTTTAGAAGTTTATCTAAGTTAAATCACCTTAGTAAAGTCTAGCAAATGAAGAGCAAAGAAGTAGTAACTTAAGTCCTTTACTCCTAGGGTTTGTCAAGCAAGCAATTTCATAATCTTTAACATGAATAAGCAAATATACCATAACCATTCAAAATAAAATGAAGAATTGCATATTTACTTACTTCACCAAGAATAATCAAGCAATAAAACCCTAGATTGCCAAGTAACTTCACCAAGGAATGATCCAAGTTGCAAATTTTAGCCTCCAAGACAAGTGTGCCTCACTATTTTAGCCAATAACTCCCAAATAGGACGCAAATTTCAGACCACACTTAGTGTGTGATGAGTGATGAAGATAAAATGAGAGTACTTTCTCTCTATTTATACAAAACTAATGACCTTTAATTAATTTTAGGTCAAATAAAGGCCGACCCACACGTGCCAACCAGCACACAACTGCCCTCAAAATGAAAACCCTAGCTCTGGATGACATCCAGGGTCATAATGGTGACGTCATGGGCTCCCAAAGGTCAACGTCCAGGTGGAAGAGCAAGATCCCCCTGGGTCTAGGCCTGCCAGGGTGTCGCCAAGGGCAACGTCCTTCTTTTTTCTTGGTGCAAATCTCTGATGTCTTCTTCCCCTGGCTGGGGTTACAACATCTATATGTGGGCTTTCAGCCCCATGAAGATTCGAGCTAATAATTGCCTCATGTGTACCTGTCCACCGGGCAAGGTCCTCCAGTAACAACAAGTACGCCCTCCACGGGTTCATAAGTCACAGGGATCATAACATGTAAATCACATCCAATAATTAAACTACCCAAACATGTGCATCAAACCCCCCTTTACCCAGACAAATGCTCAAAGACATTATGCAATTTAACAAGTCGGGTTTGGAGAAGGTCTCAAGGTGTCCTATTGGGCTAATCTTCCTTAAGTTTGGGGTGTTTCCCAAGTGAGAACCAATCCAGGTCATGTAAGTGTATGAGGTAGCGTGGGATAAGCGTTTAGGCATGGGGTGCGGTGATAACTGGGAAATGTAAATCTTACCTGTGGGTGACTTTGTAGAGGGCGAGTTGCACCTTGTCATAGATGCCATTTTTTCCTAGCCCACTGCCTTTTATTCTTAGCTTCATTGCTTTTGATCTTTTGCTTTTATGCTTCAAGGGAAGAGTTGAGGGACACTGTCCTGGATTGGTGACCAAAGGTGACAGCGTTATCCACAAGCATTTCACAGAGATGAGAAGGTTGGCTCGTGATAAGACCCCCTTTCTCTTAGCTATGCCACCAAGAGCCACTACCCTGGTTTGGTGAACAGATAGATGGTAGTGTCATACTACTACATGCCCATGGTCATAATAGGTCGGCTCATGATGAGACCTCCCATCCACCAACTAATACCTTCAGTGTTTATTTTTCTTATGGGTTCCCTTTTCTTACTGAGAAGTTTTTTACTGCTTTCTCGGGAATCCCTGGGCGAAGCATCTCAAAGGTTTCATTTTTTGGCTTTTAACTCTTGCCAGCTACTTTTACCCTCTAGGTCTTTAGCCCCTTCTTCCCACAAGGCAAGGTACAACCCTTCCTAGTGTGGCAAATCCTAATGCTCGAAAAAAGGTAGGGGGGAAATGAGAGGAATAAAGATGGAAAGTGGTAAGTATGGAGGGAACGAACGATGACCTTTCACAAACCTATCCAGTGGCAACCCATCCTAAAGGGAGATCAACTTACTAGGGAGTCATGTCACCCTTCCAGGTATGAACAAGTCAAAGGGCATAATTTCGAAGCAAACGTTATGAAATGAAGGAGAAATCAATGCAACATATTCAAGTGCTTCAAGAATCAGAGTGACACATACCATGATACCTAGTCTCATTACCTCATGGAGCAAGACTTACTGCTACTTCAGGACCAGGCTAGTGGGATGGACACTATTGCTGCTGATAAAGAGGTTGCACTGAAGAAAAGAGGGGCCCTTTGGGGCCATGCTCAAGTCATCCGGCGCTCGGCACTCAATGTCTAGGACCTGTGGGCCTTGAGACATGATCTCCTTAGTTATCCCTAGGGTTGGGGATAACATATGGCTCCAACTTGGGGACATGTGCTCACCGTAGAGCACATGAGAACCTCAACATCTCTGGTATGACCTGTGCCTGCTAGATCTCAACAAAATGCATCAGTAATCCTTAGGGTGGTGATATCACCCCTTGTTCATATATGATAATAAAAGAGCATCTCTAATCTAGCATATAATCATAAGCATACATATATACAAAATGGAAGAATACAATATAAAAATGAAACTTCAACTATACTAGCATGATATGCAGATGGTATATACAATGGATGTCAATGCCTACCTAATCTAACTCACCTGTGCTTACTTGTGAAGTCAAGTCTTTGCCCCATGATGGGGTTTGAGGAGGCGTCCACTAACTAGTAATGGACGTTTTCTTCCTTCCAACATGGACAAATAGTAGGCATCGTTGACTGACTTCATTCTGATTCTAAAAGGTCCAAGCCAAAATTGCACATTCCCTTTAACATTGTTAGCCTCTCCTTTCTTTGTGTCCCACATCCAGACCACATCTCCCTCTTGATACTCCTTTGCTTAAAACTTGGTTGTTTCCTGTATAACCCTAGTATATTGTCTTGAGGGAGGAGGGTGGGATTAAGCTGTAAGGACTTCTTGTTGGCTTGGTTTAATCAATATGTCATCATCCCCTTTCTTTAGTAATTTGACAATTCCAACTTCTTTGTCCTTATATTTATCTAAGAGTTCTTGACACTCTTCTTTCTTCCACCTGGACATTGAACTTTGGGAGCCCATGACATCACCATTATGACCCTAGACATCATCCAGAGCTAGGGTTTTCATTTTGAGGGAAGTTGTGTGTTGGTTGGCACGTGTGGGCATCATCCAAGGCCTTTGGAGGCCAAACGTTCTGCATCTAGAGCCCAACGTTCCACCTTAGGGGCTCAACGTCACCCTTGGAGATGATTTCATGGGTTAATTAATTTTATTTATGTAAAAAGACTAGATTTTGATGCAATTTGGCTAGGTCGGCCTTTATTTGACCTAAAATTAATTAAAAGTCATTGGTTTTGTATAAATAGAGAGAAAGTACTCTCATTTTATCATCATCACTCATCACACACTAAGTGTGGTATGAAATTTGCGTCCTATTTGGGAGTTATTGATTAAAATAGGGAGGCGCACTTGTCTTGGAGGCTAAAATTTGCAACTTGGATCATTCCTTGGTGAAGTTACTTGGTAATCTAGGGTTTTATTGCTTGATTATTCTTGGTGAAGTAAGTAAATCTGCAATTCTTCATCTTCTTTTGAATGGTTATAGTATATTTGTTTATTCATGTTAAAGATTATGAAATTGCTTGCTTAACAAACCCTAGGAGTAAAGGACTTAAGTTACTATTTCTTTGCTTTTCATTTGCTAGACTTTACTAAGGTGATTTAATTTAGATAAACTTCTAAAGCCCTAAATGCTAGCACTTTAGAAGCCATTGTCTAGTTATTGTTTCCTTTGATACCTTTCAATAGTCTAAGGAAGGAAGATTCGCTAGGCCCTAAAATTGTTTACTCTCTAGTGAATTTGCCTTTAGGGTTTGGATGTTTGAGGCCTTGAAGTGCCAACACCTCCTCCATCCACCTCTTCTCCTTAGACAAGTATAATCATTGTTGTTGCTACCTCCAAGTGAAAACCGTCACCTATTGACTCCATCCATAAAGGCACTAGTCTACTCACTCTAGTGAATGATTGATCAAACAAACACTGAAACCTTCTTCCTTGAAGCTTTTGCCAACTTCTATTAACCCTAAACTAGACTAATTCATTAGCTAACTTGTTGTTGTTGCAAATCACTGCTACAGCCATACTAATT
Organism: Picea engelmannii; assembly: GCA_009831015.1. NCBI lineage: Eukaryota > Viridiplantae > Streptophyta > Pinopsida > Pinales > Pinaceae > Picea > Picea engelmannii. The sequence continues at coordinate 831,295 of ML779259.1, forward strand.
CATACTAATTTGTTGCATACACCTACATAACTTGCACCTAACTCACTCAGAAATTGCTTGTGACAATTGCCAAACAATCTACTAGATAAATGCTAAGTTTATATGATGTTTCCTTGCAATTCTGAGCACTAGAACTTCTTGTTGTTACAAAAGATTGCTACAACCATCTAACTACAGCAAATTCTTTGCAAAATTGACATTTAAGGCTAGCCAGACATTGCCAAAATTGTTTGTGACAATTGATTATTATTCTGCCTAGTTAAAGCTACATTTTCTTGTCTTTTTCAAGCAATTCCAAGGCATAATTTTTGCAGTTGTTACAAAATACTTATTTTTGTTGTAAGCTATTATATTGCTGCAATTTTATATCAGCTAGCTTATTTTACAAAGGTTCATGGTCTTATGAAGCACTAACATCATTTTTGTACTTGAAAGCTGCCATATTTTCTTTGTTGTCTTGTTTCGGGTAGGTACACTCCTTTTTTATTGTTGTTTCATCCCTTAAAAACCTAAAGAACCTTTTGACTTGAGTGACAAGTGAGGGGGATTTTCTTGCATCCTTGCCTTAGTTTTATCAACCCTTTAGGTCACTGGGGACGTCTCCCTTGGGGTAATCTTGATATACTCCTAAACAGAAAGGTGTTTCCTATTGAGGTGACAGTGATAGGTCACCCCTTTGTTACGCCAATCATGCATTCACTTGCCTTGGGCTTTGGGCAAGTACAGATTGTGCGATAACAAAGATCATAACCTTAGCCTTGCTAAGGTTAACCATTGTTGGAATTATTAAGGGAATTTATATATATGGCTACAACTCATGTATCATTATGTACTTGTAATTATGGTTAAGGCCATATTCTTTATTCTTTTATTGTATTACTAAGTGTGGTTAAGCCACACCAAGTCAAACTTAACAGGTAGGCTCAAGAACCCTCTTGAGGTTTGTGCCCTTGTTATGTGGGCCATAAACCCTCTTGGGAGGAATATTATCTTTAGGGTTACTCCAAAAGTGTTTTCACCTTGATAGGAGAACGCTAGGTCTCCTGGCCCCTTGGTGATGCTTCATGAACATATGGATGGCTCAGCTTGGGTGGATGCTTGATTTTGGTTAAAGATTAGGCATGGTGACCTTACCTAGGAGGTCATTTCCCTAATCGACATGTTGACTAACCCATTGGGTGCACACAATGGGGAAGTTTGTTGCTCGACTAGGGGAGGTACCTACCTAGGATGAGGAGTGATGAACACTTGGAGGAGGAGGCATGATTACAGATATAGTTTATGTTTGTAAAATTGTTCCCTAAGGGTTGAAACTTGTTGGCATATGTTTGGTATCTTTTCTCTTGGGTTGCATAACATGTTGGGTCAAAGTGTGATGAAACATTGTCTGATGTTTGTTGTTGTAAACTAATATTTCAGATTAGTCCTAAGGCTGAATTTCAAAGGGACTAGATCTGGGAAACCTCCTTGTGAGGTGAAATTTTTGTTTTGAATAGTCAAAGAACTCAGAAATTTCTATAAGAACATGTCACTAGAGTTCTATATAAATACACAACTCAAGCTCTCATTTGTATCATCTCATCTTGTGATCCTCTTGATCTAATATACAAATTGTTTTAAGCCTAAGGGCACTAAAATTTTGGCATTTTCTCTTGGGCGTACTTGTGCATTTTTGTTTTTAGCACACTTGTGCTTGCCTTTTGCACTCTCTCTAGAGCATTGGACCTATCTCTCTCTCGAGCACTGGACCTCTCTCTCTCTACCACACTTGTGAGGAGGATTTTTCAGAATTTGGGTGAGAATTGGTTTCATCAATTCTCTTGTCGACCCTTATAAATGTCAACATGGTATCAAAGCAAGTGTGAACCTTGCTCTCTTGATACTCTTAGATGATCTAAAAACTATTAGCTAGTGGCATCATATCTTATGCGGTGGAACTAGGGTTTTCTTGGATCTAAGGTTTTCTTAGATCATCTTTTTCTAAGGGTTCTAGAAATATAAACCCTAATTTATTTATCAAATCTTATAAAGGTCTTGTAGAACCTAATGCATCCATCTTACAATGCAGCTTTAGTTGTGCACTCTAAATATTAGTCCTCCACTTTACAGGAATGGATTGTCGACTTTGGAGCTACCAAGCATATGACGAAACACCAACACCTTCTCTCTAATTATCGACATCAGCACAATGGAAAGAAAGTGATTATCGATGGCAGCGCAACTTTGCATTTTTCAAGATGTGTTAATGTTCTTATTGACATTGCCATTTTTGGGGAAGTCCTTGTTCCAAGAGAAGGGCCCAATCTTCTCTCTATTTATTGGATCACTCGCACCACTAAAAAGGTGGAATTTTGATCTAAAAACTATTAGCTAGTGCCATCATATCTTATGTTGTGGAACTAGGGTTTTCTTGGATCTAAGGTTTTCTTAGATCATCTTTTTCTAAGGGTTCTAGAAATATAAACCCTGATTTATTTATCAAATCTTATAAAGGTCTTGTAGAACCTAATGCATCCATCTTACAATGCAGCTTTAGTTGTGCACTCTAAATATTAGTCCTCCACTTTACAGGAATGGATTGTTGACTTTGGAACTACCAAGCATATGACAAAACACCAACACCTTCTCTCTAATTATCGACATCACCACAATGGAAAGAAAGTGATTATCGATGGCAGCGCAACTTTGCATGTTTCAAGATGTGTTAATGTTATTATTGACATTGCCAAATTTGGGGAAGTCCCTGTTCCAAGAGAAGGGCCCAATCTTCTCTCTATTTATTGGATCACTCACACCAATAAAAAGGTGGAATTCTGGAGAGATCAATGGGTAATAAAAGACATTGATTATGGTTTTAAAGCGGTCATCCAGATATTGTGATGAATCCAACCATGTGTATAAGTTGGGTAAGTCTAGTTCAACATAGAAACCTAATTCTCCAACAGAAAAAGGATTTATTCCTATGATGGCTAATGCTGACAATACTAGCAATGTAATAGACATAACTATACATAAAATATAAAATATAAATAAATAAAAATAATAAGTAATAAGTAATGATGAGACACCTCCTAATGAAAAGTCATGTCTCTCAGTAAAAGGACACCACTACGTGGGTATATATATGTGGCCCTCACCCTCATTGTAATCATATTGTCATATCTTATACATTTTATCCTATGTATTATTTATCCCCATGGATTTCTTTATATTGTTCCAAATATTTTGGATGTGTGTGATCTGAACCAGATTAGTTTGTCACATTTGGTATCAGAGCAAGTCTGATCTTGGCTTTTGGCCACGCTCCTTTCAAACTTTGTCTAATCTGGCTTTTGGCCAACTCACACTTTTTAGAGTTTCTTTGGTCGACGTGGTCCTTGACTACATTAGGCCCCTGGCCATTCAAGTTTTCTATTAAACGAACTCCACTGCAAGTTGAAAAAAAAATTATAATAATAATTTTGGAAAAAAAATAAAAAAAATAATTATTTTGTTGCTATATGAGAAGACTTTATACTACAATTAAGAAAATCAAACATCAAGAATAAGAAGATGAGTGCACAAAGGTCGTACGATTTTAATTGAAGATAAAAACAATCCATACGATTTTAGTAGTCAATTGCTCCATCTGTACAAGTCATTGAATTAATTGCAGAGCCATACTGATCGTATGGCCACCAATTTAATTACACAGCCGCATCCGACCGTATAGCCCCTGATTTTAATTGTAGAACGTACCCGACTGTACAGCTACCAATTTTAATTACAGAGTCGTATCCAAAAGTACAACCACCAATTTTAATTGCAGAACGTACACGATCGTACAATCGTCGAAATGCAGAGTCATATCGTTCTATACCGCTAAATGTCCATACAGTCACAGTTTAAAAAAATTGCAAGTCGTACCATTTGTTGTCGTCGGATATTTTGCAGATTGACCATACTATTGCATCGTACAGCCACCAAATTAAAAGGAACAAGTATCAAGCACGTTCTACTAGTCGTCATAGGATATCATCAATCGTTGTGGGAAAAACTATGGTTATCAAAAAAGGTTACGAGACCGTAGCAATGTTTCAAAAAATCAATCAATTAATTCGATAACCAAGGTTTGACACCGTACACAAAGGAAACAATAAAATATCATATATAATTTGAAAAGAAGTTATTACAATAAGGTAGGCATATCAAGTTAAAAAGGAATATTGTCAAAAGTAAAAGGAAAGTAAAAAAGTTGAGTTTAGAATGAATTACTTGAACAGCAGGGGTTCCCCACAGATTGGACAACTAGTATCTCAATACCTCTTTTCAAGAGTGGTGACGTCAATAATCCCTCCAATTATAGAACCATAATGATAAACCCCTTGTTTGCAAAGTTATTTGGCAGCATGTTAGAAAAGAAAATCAGCAAGTGGGCAGAAGAAAGACATGAACGTGCTAAAGGGCAAGCAGGTTTTAGACCTAAACACTCCACAGTTGATCATTGCATAACTTAAGGCACATCATTGAAAAAGTTTGGGAAAAAAGGGAAGAAGTTTTTTGTTGCTTTGTTGATTTCAAAAAAGCCTTTGACACGGTTCCTAGGGATAAGCTTTGGGGCAGAATGGAGGAACTCGGGTTCCCAGGCATTTGAGGGCAGCTGTGCATAGGCTGTATGAAGAGGTGAAAGTCAAAATTAGAACTTCAGCAGGCATTTCTGAAAGTTTTAGAAGCGATATCGGGGTCAAGCAAGGTTGCCCATTGTCTCCTACCCTTTTTGGGTTATATATTGACAAGCTTGAAGAGTGGCTAAATTCACAAGGGGGTGACGGTATCCATTTGGGCAAGTTCGTTATAAGGCTTCTTTTGTACGCAAATGACCTTATATTGATTGCTAAATCGGCTCTTGGTTTGCAAGAGCTCTTATGTTCCCTTGAGCATTTTTGTAGAAGGGTGGGGATGCAATTCAATATTAGTAAAACGAAAGTAGTGGTTTTCTCTAACAAAAGAAAGCATAACCAACATAAATTCTACTTTGAAGGCAACATTCTAGAAGAAGTTGCAGACTACAAATACTTCGGAATTGACTTCAACAGAAATTTAAGTTGGGATGGTTGTAGAAAGAAAAGAACTTTAGGAGGTTGGAAAGCATTTTATGTTTTTCAAAACAGGTGTAGAGAAGCAGAGCTGTGGGACTGGAAAACCACTCTAACACTTTTTGGGCTTCTAGTGATTCTGGTGATTCTCTACGGTTGTGAACTGTGGGCCAACAGCACAACCAAGGTGCAGTGGAAACAAATTGGGAAAATTCAGAAGCGTTTGATTACAAACAAATTCAAAATTAAAAGTGCAGTTCCTTATGCTATCCTGTTAAGTGAAAGAGGGGCTGCTCCTATTGAAGCAATTGCTATGGTGCGAGTCATAAGGTATTTGAAAAAAATTGAGCAAATGGAAGAGGGTAGATGGCATAAGGTTGTGTTTAGTGACAGATTGTGCAAAAGAAAGAAGACTTGGATGCGGCAAAATAACAAATGGTTTAGTAAATGGGGCATTTGATTGAGCATGTGTCCTACAAACAGTAAGGAGATAAAAACTTTTGTTATGGATAAGTTCCACAAACGTACTTGGGAGAAAGAGCTAGGGAGAAAGAACTACTACATTGACGAGTTTAACCCCACTCATAACCATCAGCGAAAGGCGTACATAGGGGCCAATATTTCTTGGAGATCTAAAATTCTTATTGCTCAATTAAGGACTAATTCTCATCAACTCCGTTGTGAAACAGGGCGCTGGAAAAGGCCAAAAGAAATGTGGGAGGAAAGAGTATGTATTTTGTGCTCTTCCGGAAAAGTGGAAACAAAAAAACATTTCATTTTAGAATGAGAAGCCTTAAAAGACAGCAGGGAAAATTATGCAGGTATTCTGGCAGCTAGTTCTTGGGATAATCTATTCAGCGAAGAGTTTGTCGAGAAGTTGGGAGCGGTTATTGTAAAACTTCACAGGAAAAGGGCCGAATACAAAATCCAGATGGAAAAACAATCTGTCCCATAGGCTATTTTTAGCCTCGTGGACGTTAAAAATACTTTCTTTCTTTATTTCTTCTATGTTATATACTATTCCAAGACCAACATATACCCTGAATTCTATAAAGGAGTTATAAGGGGGTACAGTAAAGGATTTTATTAAAAATAATAATAAAAATCAAGGAGATATAAAAGTGTCCACTAAAAATATAAAGGAAGTAAGAAGAGAAGGTTATTAATAAAAAAAAAAAAAATTGTGAGACATTACTTTTCATTAAAAAGGAAGCCACCAAGTCGAAGGGTAAATAAAGGTTTAAGGTGTATTAATATATATACTATTTTATATATTACATACATTTGCAAGGCTCACAAGAACATTGAAGTAAAAGGGTATTCAAGGTTTTTAAAAAAATTGTTAAAAAAATAAAATATATATATAGTATTTCAAGGTTACAAAGTACTTAATTATCAAGAAAAAGAATATATATATATATATATATTATTGGATTTATTTAAGGAGTATTTAATTGCTTGAGGATTGAAAAATTATTTTAACAAAATGATAGAAGGAAGATTTTCTTATGGAGGTTGGTTCAATTTCATGTTGCGGATTATTTACATTAAAGGGGAGTGTTCATGGAAAAGAGATTAACATCATTATCAACGTGAACCATAAGAAAAATTACATTAACATCGATTTGGCAAATCAATTACTAATTCCAAAGCCAAATATAACTAAAAATAAAATAATTTTTCTCAAGGGGTAATATGAAATTAAGGACTTGCAAGTAACAATTGATGATTATGAATATATATCTCAATTCAATGTTACAACTATGTATAACAAAGAGATTGACATATATCGGATATCCAATAATATAACAGAGATATAACAATAAACACAAAGATACAGTAATACACAATTTCTATTAATAAGCGAAATGTACAGAACTGTAAAATACAGAGTGAATGAACTCGCTAGAATGGTAGCAGCTTATCTCTCAGAAGAGATGTGACGGCTACGCTCATTCGCAAGAAGATAATTGTTACAATGAGGCTCCAAAGGCCTTTTTAACATAAAAAAAATCCAAAATGTTAACCTCGGAAGATGAAAAGCCAACATTTTTGTGGACCCCGTTTTGGGTAGTTTGGTGTATCACCTTCCCGGGGGCGTAACTTTGGCATACGATCTTCATTTGGGGCGCACGATAGCTCGTTAGAAAGGTATCGACGAGGAGATTCATTTTGGGGTCTCACTAAGAGCCTTCGGCTATCATTAAAGTATTTGATCCTGAAAAAACTTCATTAGGCCCTTAAATGGCCCCGAAAGTTTAGGAACCGAAAAACTGCTAAAAATAGTAAATTTGCCATAACACTGTTTTGAGCCCGTTGGAATAGGTGGGTGGCCACGGATATCCACCTAGATCAATCTTCCCTTCTTAAGAAGCAGTGGTCCCCATTGCGTTGAGTGACCAGGGGAGAGGGAAAAGTATTTGTTGAATCTGCGTCTTGATGAGCTGCTTGTCTTGCTGGAGAAGTTGCATTACTTAGCTTGTTGAAGGATGTCACGAACCTATGGCTGGAAGGGTTGGACCTTTTTAACCAGTCTGGCTACATGAGATGACTTTGTGCAGAAGGAATCCTTGCGCTTTGCTTCAATCTTTTCAACCTGCTTCTTCTGGACAAAAGGTGCTTGGACTGAGCCTGCAGTGGTTGTGGTGTTCTTTTGTTCACCTTTTGAACAGACTATGAAGACGTTGAATTTTGTAGTATGAGATACTACCTTGCGGCACTGTTTAGGTGGGACAGTAGTTGGAACTACCTTTGGTATCCTGTAGAGATGACCCCCCAAAGTAACAATGACACTACGGGGTCGAGACTCATAAATAGCATGGTGCTTCCACATATATGGTTGGCCCAACAGAACATCACAGACATCCAGTGGGGCAACATCGCATAATACCTCATCCTTGAAGAGCTGGATGTCGTATGACAATCGACATTGTTGGCTGACACAGAGATCTCGTCCCAGGCGAAGCCACTCGATGTTTTATGATTGCAGGTGTGGTGTTGTCAACAATCCCAACTGTTTGACGACCTCTGCTAATATGAGGTTCTTCTAGCTTCCTCTATCAACAATGAAATGCAACGGGGTCCCCTTCACCCACATCTATGAATGGAAGAGGCGCTCCCCCTCTTCAGGATCTATTGGTTCTTCTGGTTGAATTGTTGCAGTCGTGACAGTAGCAGTGGGGTCTGCATTGATGATCTGTCTTCTGCCAGTGTTTTTTGAATCGGATTATGAATTTGGGTTCGGATCTTTTTCTTTGATCTCGACCACCAATGATTGTTTTGAGCGACATTCATAAGTGTTGTGCCAGGGGCTTTTGTGGAAATCGCACCACTTTCCAGTGTCCTTCGTCTTTCCGTGACCCTTCTTTTCATGTGGCTTAGACTGGTTTTCGAGAGGCTGCTTGTTAGGGTCGTCTTTATCATGTTTTGGTTGTTGCGGATTTGTCCGAACTTCCGTTTGTTCTGGTGCCTAAATTTCTGCTCGATTTTGACAGCATATGATAGGCAGCTCCCAGCGATGAGATGTCCCAAAACTCCATTTCAGTTTGGATGTACCTGTGTAGAGCCCCACGGTATTTCAAAACCAAATGTCGCTCAGAATCTTTGATACCCAACTTGGTGCGCAAGGTATGGAAGGTATTGGTGAACTCCGACACTACTTGGCCCCTCTCTTGATGCAGTGTGGTCCATCTCATGTACTGGTCTTCATAGTTACCAATAGGGTAATATTGTTCCTTGACAACATCCACAAAATAATCCCAAGTGGGCTCGGCCCCATATATTCCAAACTCCTATGTGGAACTTTGCTCCCAGTAAGTTTCCCACCAATGTTTGACATGGGGGAGAGCCTTGAGGAGTGCGAAGGTGATCTTTTCACTGTCGGAAAAATTGTGAACAGAGAAATAACCTTCTAGCAGATTTAACCATTTCTTTAGGGCATCTGCATCTATCTGACCTTCAAATACGGGAATATCAAAATTAACGTGTACCTTAAAAGGAGAGGTTCCTCCAAAGTGGTCGCTTGATGAAGACACGCCTACTGCTATCGGCAGGCGTTGAAGGATGTGAGCAAAATTCTACATCATTTCATCCCTTTGTCGCGTGAGAGCTTGTTCAAGCAACAACTTAATAGAATCTTCTGCTCCATCATTTTTCTTTTCTTCCGCCATGGAGGGTTTCTTGGGCATGCGAGAGTGATTGTCCTCAAGAGAGACAAGCTCGAGACCCAACTTGCTATACTCAGACCTCGTCGGGGACATGCATTGAAAAACGATCAAGAGCAGCCTGCTCTGATACCACTGATCCTGATTATTTTCGGCACGAAATGAGAGTAGAGATATAATAAGAAAATATACAACAATATATCAGATATCCAATAATATAATAGAGATATAACAATAAACACAGAGATACAGTAATACACAATTTCTATTAATGAGCAAAATGTACAGAACTATAAAATACAGAGTGAATGAACTCGCTAGAATGGTGGCAGCTTATCTCTGAGAAGAAATGTGACGACTATGCTCATTCGCAAGAAGATGATTATTACAACGAGGCTCCAAAGGCCTTTTTAACATAAAGAAAATACAAAACCCTAACCCCGGAAGATGAAAAACCAACAGTTTTGTGGACCCCGTTTTGGGTAGTTTGGTGTATCAACTTCCCAGGAGCATAACTTTGGCATACAATCTTCGTTTGGGGCGCACGATAGCTTGCTGGAAAGGTATCGACGAGGAGATTCATTTAAGGGGCTCAATTAGAGCCTTCATCTATCATTGAGGTGCTCGATCCCGAAAAAACTTCATTTAGGCCCTTAAATGGCCCCGAAAGTTTAGGAACCGAAAAACTGCTAAAAATAGTAAATTGCCAGAAGATTGTTTTGAGCCAATTGGAATAGGGAGGTGGCCACCGATATCCACCTGGATCAAGAGGACTAAAGAAGAAAAAAGTAGAGAATCGAGACATGAAAAAAGTCAACAAACTAGAAAATGAAGAACTTACACGCTTAAAGAATCATAATCAAAACCTACTTACGCAAATCAAGAAGCTTAAGAATGATAAGAAGTTGCTAGAAAACAAGTTAGAGCAACTGATCGAGAAGGAAGCATCAAAGTCTTCAAATGTAAAAATCCAAGTTGTAGAGAAGGGAACAAATTAAAACCCAATCAAAACTCAAGAAGATGCCAATCTAGTTGAAGAAAAGACATATACAGATGTTGGAGTACAAACAATGGAAATTTTAGGTGTACTTACTAATAGAAATTCAATTATTAACAATACAATCTCAGTGTCTGAAGAAAATAAAACCTCGAAAGTAAATCAAGAAAACGTTACAAGTACAATAAGAAAAAGTTATGCTACGAAGACACCTTATCAACATCCCAATCACAAGAGTGAGTATCTTAACCAGTCAATGTATCAACACCACTCAAGATGGAAACAATTAACCTATCTTCCGAAGAATATTGATACCAATATCATTGAGTCTCATAATAACAATTCATATTGGGTATCACATAAGCGCAACGCTCCACAAAGGATCGAATTAGGATGGTCATATCCTTTTACAGTTCAACAATTCTACTCAGCTCTTAGAAGTTCATACCGTCTCATATCATCAACCATAGTAGCATCAAGAACCAAGAACCAAGAACCAAGCGAAGACATTACAATCAAGAGAAAAGATGTAAGGCTTTCCATAAATATGCTTTGAGGACAAAGCATTTCAAAAGGGGAAGGCAATGTAATAGACATAAATATACATAAAATATAAAATACAAATAAATAATAATAATAAGTAATGATGAGACACCTCCTAATGAAAGGTCATGTCCCTTAGTAAAAGGGCACCCCTGCGTGGGTATATATATATATATATATATATATGGCCCTCACCCTCATTGTAATCATAGTGTCATATCTTATACATTTTATTCTATATATTATTTATCCACATGGATTTCTTCATATTGTTCCAAATATTTTGGATGTGTGTGATCTAAACCAAATTGGTTTGTCACAAGCAAGTTGTGGCATCAATGTTTGGGCCATTAAAACTTCGAGTCCTTGTGACATATGAGTTATCTGTAGATGGCTAAAGACCTTCCACAGATCGAACCACCCAATGGTGTTTGTCAAGTTGTATATTGGGGGGACACCATCAAGAGTCCTTTCTTAAAGTAAGACATGCATCTCAGCCTTTTGCAATGGTTCACAGTGACATTTGCGGGTTTGTGACCACTCAACCTCTTGGGGGAGCTAAGTACTTCCTTACTTTTATTGATGATTTTTCCCACCTTACTTGACTATATAATGTTCAATCCAAGGATGATGTTTTTGGAAAATTCAAATTTCAAACTATTAGTGGAAAATCAAGCTAAGACAAAGATCAAGTGTCTTGAGATTGGTCGTGGAGAATTTATACCAACAGTATATTCCAACCATTTTTCAAAGATCACGAGATCTCATGGCATGATACTCTTTCACAAGAGGAAATCGTTGTCTAAAAGAATAAAGCTATTCTAGAAATGGCTCAATTTATACTTCATGGCAAGAAAATGGAACCTAGATTCTAAGGAGAAGATGTTTGTGCAAGTCACATCATCAACCGGATTACCATTGGTACAATTCGAGGTATGACTCCATATTGAAAATGATACGACTCGAAACCTTCATTTTGCATTTCAGATTTTTGGATCAAGTGCATGGGACCATATTCCCAAGGCGAAACAAAACATATTGGACCCCAAAAGTCATTGTTGTACTCTAGTAGGTTACATTGAACTTTCAAAGGCATATTGTCTATATGATCCCTTGACTCGTTGAGTAATAAAATGAAGGGATGTGGCATTTGATGAAGTCATTTCTCATGGTCTGCCAGGATCTTTCCCAATACTTTCTATAGCTATCTTGCAAACAATTTCAATGGATCTCTCTCCTCCACACTCTAATCATGATTCTCCTCCTACGAGTGTTTCCTCAAGCACTTTTTCTACAATGCCAAGTCAAATGGGATTGATGGTGAGACTCTTATTAACTTACTTTAAGTCTCTTCTTCTATAACAATACTCTTATTAACTTACTTGAAGTCTCTTCTTCTATAATGATTGCACGTCCTAATGCTCATATAGTTGTGCAACTCAATAATATTGAAGAATATTCCTCCATCTACTCCAAAAAGGCCAACGCCTATGCCCAAATGGGCTTTATCTACTCTTTTAGAATCTATCAGTTTCCTTTCTAAAGGTGAACTTGATCCTTATCGACATTTACCTACTACATAGGTCTTCTCACCAAGGTCAACACCGGCAAAGACCCTTCTATATATAATCAGGCCAAAAACTCCCATGAAGGGGAAATAGCTATGGTTGTCGAGTACGAGGTTCTGATCAGAAATCAATTGTGGGGATTAGTTCATTTACCTAAGGGTAAGAATATTGTTGGCTATAAATGGGAATATAAGACCAAATATCGTGTTGAAGGGTGAATTGAAGTATAAACCCACACTTATTGCGAAAGGTTTCTCACATAAAGAAGGTATTGCCTACAATGAAACCTTTGCTCTTGTTCCCAAGATGGACTTTTATACATATGATTCTATCTATTGTTGCTTCACAAAGATGGGAGGTTCATCAAATGGATCTCAAAAATGCCTTTTTCATGGTGCTCTTTGCAACAACCACCAGGCTTTGTTTAAGAAGGTTCAACACCACTAGTTTGTAGACTTAACAAATCTTTATATGGGCTAAAGTAGGCACCTCGCACTTGGGATGAAAATATCCATAATTGTTTTTCTCAATTGTGGATTTTCTCTTTGCAAGAGTGACCCTAATCTCTACATTTGTCATTAAGACACTCAAATCCTTATTACTATGGTCTATGTGGATGATCTGTTGTAACTAATAGCTCAACCTCCCGGATTAAATAATTGAAGCTAAGGCTTCAAGGGTCATTTCAAATGACTAATCTTGGTTTGCTTCATTACTTTCTAGGCATTCAGATTACTTAGTCTACCTTTGGGATCTCTCGCTCTCTCAACCTCGGTATGTTTTGAATTTGCTGCAATGCTTCAGGATGCAGGATTGTAAATCGGTTAGCACCCCTCTTGCCACTAGGATGAATTTTCACGTAAATGGTCCCTCTCTTTTATTTGATGCTACTATCTACTCTCTTTAATGGGTAGTCTTCTCTACCTTATCATACTCTACCAAATATTGTCTTTGTTGTCAATTTGTGTTCGTAGTATCTCCAGGCACCTCGTGAGAGTCACTGGAAAATGATTAAGCATATTTTATGTTATTTGAAGGGCACCACTCATATGGGTATTCACTATGCAACATAAGCCCTTATTCATCTTCAAATATTCTCTGTTTCGCATCATTCCACCTATGTTTACTTGTTTACTCTTGGTTTCGGGCTTGCTTCTTGGTGTTCTAAGAAGCAACAAATTGTGGTTCTATCTTCTGCAGGGGTTGCAGATCTTTTAGAGTCTGTGGGCATTCAGATTGACCGCCTCTCCCCATTTCTGTATTCCTTGGATGCACCTGGCCATCTCCTACCGACCAGACAGATGTTGAACAAGATTATCAGAGATGACATTTATAGGCAGTTTATCCAGATCACTTGGGTTAGCCCTCCTAGTGGGTTATGCCCAAACATAGCCTTTTATGCTAAGCATTTCTTGGAGCTTAGGGATGGAGTCATCGCTCGACCACATTATACATTCTGCCACTGGGTACATGCTCTTTGCATTCCTCTAGGCCAATTCAGAGTGGGCTCTCATCGACTTCGAGTAGAGACAGACCACCAAATTGACCAACCAGACAGGCTCTACCAGCTATGCCAACTTCAGGAGGTCGATGTTGAAATTCTGAGGTCCTATGAGGCTGCCATCTAAGGTCTGTCCTTGACCTTAGTATGGCTCTAAGTTTCAACTGTTTTGCTGTCTTCTTTTCCTGTTTTAGGACAGCAAACTGTCATGTACTTTCTGCTCAATGTTTTATAGGTTAAGTGCTCATTTAAGGTGCCCTTGCAAGTGTTTTCTTGTCTCAATGTTAGCACATGCAATATAACTTAAAACACATAACACTACCTCTAGATCTTGAAGTTTAAAATGTTGTTCTACACTACTAAGCATGCATAAATTTGACACAGGTATTTTTGGTCAACATGACCCTGGATAAAACCCCCCCGAGGAAAACCAGTTTGGGATATATGTCTATATAATGTGATTAAAGCAAGAGATACAACATGTAATGCAATACAATGGAACCTGTATACATAG
>ML779259.1:865431-879869 GCA_009831015.1 Picea engelmannii
GTCCACTCAACAGATCTTCTTTTCCACTGCATTACACAGGAGAGTCATCTGGAGTTCATCATCTCAACTCTCTGCTCAAAGGAGGCTAATACATCATCTTCATCTCTGTCTCATGACAATGCACCCAACTCTATGGGAATTCACACGTTCACCTTGTGCTCAGCCACAGGCACGTCCAACTCAACAGATCTCCTTTCTCACTACGTTACACAGGAGAATCATCTAGAGTTCTTTTCAACTCTCTGTAAGGAGGAGGCCATCTCTACGTTCCAGCTCTGTCTCAGATAGGAACCACACACCCCTCTCAGGGGCTCTCTCTCAGGTTCGTGTCCTGGAGAATGTCTCACGCAACTGTAATCATCAACAAATATAACTTATAAGCTTTTTATCATCCTAGCATACGTGGAAGGCTAATGACGTGATCATGCATCTCTTCTTAACTGCTCCTAGGTCATATGGACCATCCCGGGAGAGAAGAAGGTCACACATCATCTCGGCTTAGTACTTAGACCAAAAATCTACCTGGTCCCAGACCAGGATACCCTAGAACACATCTAGGGGCCCTAGAATATATCTAGGGGCTTAACCACCAAGGTACACAACCAAGGATCAATCCAAGCGCTAAGCAAGGATTCCATGGAACACATCTAGGAACTTATATCATCAAACTGCTTGGTCCCTAACCAAGAACCCCAGAAGAATATTGGGGGCCCAACTACGGTCTTTTGCCATGGCTCTAACTGCTTGGTCCCAGAACAAGAACCCCAGGAGTGCATTGGGGGCCCTAGATCACAACTAGGGTCTTTTCCATCCTCTTGGAGAATGGCTCTTGCAGTTGCACTAATTTTAACAATATCTCAAACTACTACTCGCACATTCACTTGGAACTTGTACGAAAGTTCCTGTATGAGTTACCATTATGGACATTTTTAGCAAACACTTTGAGGTAAATTGCATCAAACTAGTTCCTTTTACCTAAGTACACACCCAAGCGATGAATGCATCAAATAAGTTCTTTCATCCAAGAGGTTGAATGTGGTAAACTAACCCTTTCAACCATATATCCTACCTCAAAGTAGTTGATTGTAACACACTACTTCTTCCATTCATTCAATGTTTCATGACTCCATTAGCCCTTAGATTGATAGCCACTAGTCTTACATCATCCCATTTCTTTGTTCCCCTCATTTGCTTTTCATTTCCTTTCCACGCCCCCTTTTTCCATTTCCACTACCACATACCATTACTACAACCACTATGTTTTATCAAGGCTTACTCTTCATTTTTCACCTTGAGCCCCCACTCTATAGCTTTGATAATCATATCCTTAGGGAAGCCCCCCTTGAATAGGAGAAGAGCCAACCAAAAGAAACAGGAAGAGCCACTGAGGTGACAATGGGTAGCCTTCCCAAGTTGCCAAAACTAACACCTTGGTGATTGGGACTTTACACTTTTGTTGGTGCTAGTTTTTGTTATAACAAGGCCTACACTAGTGAAATTTTTTCACTGCTCTTGTGATTTTTATCACAAAGGCAAGTTTATTGGTTGATGGAGCTTTTGATAGCTTGGGGGTACAAACATTGAAGGATACATGTGCTTGATTAGAGGGTTGTGCTTTCATTTTGTAGAGTGATGCTATTTTGATGCTATGGTGTATTATTGTTGATTTAGTCATGGATATTTTGTATGCACTAGTGCTTGATGATAGGTGGTTCCTGTTTTTTTAGAGCTGCTACTAAGTTTCTTTTCAATTTACTAGATAACAATAGCATAAGTAGGATCACTAAGAGAAACACAATCACAAGATACACAACATTTATCCTGTGAAACCCTCATGGGGTAGAAAACCCAGCAAAAACTTCCTTAATATAGATTGCCAATACAATGCCAAGATAAAAGACCAAGCGCAAAAGAATAACCTAGACTGAGCAATGCGCCTCTCTCTTCCTTCTTCTCCCAACTGCAACTATCTCCAAACTTGCGCACTTATTGAGTGACTTGAGTGAGTGAGTGAATGAGGGGCTAGCCTCTCTTATTTATACTAGCTAGCAGGCACTAGAGTGTTGTCTCTTCACTGGTCAAGGCCGACCTCTTCACTTAGTGGCTAAAACCACTTAAATTAGGCCTGGGGGCCGACTTCTTAATTAGCAGCATATAATTAGGGTTTGACCAATCCACAAAAGGGGATTTGGTCTAATACATAGCCGGACATGATCAATCCACAAAAGGGGATTGATCTATATGATAATAACTCAATAATAATTAGAATACTCTCTGCAGTTACAATATTCCAACACTCCCTCTTAACAAGAAGGGTATTCTACAATACAACATCGTCAGGAGAGAGAGGGAGGCAACATCATCATCGTCTTGAACACTGACTGGCATATCTATAAATCATCGGAAGTTTTTCTCATCATCAATATCATCATCCATAGCATGGAGTTGGAATGGCATCATCATCATCGTTCACAGCATGGAGCTGGAACAACATCATCATCATCGTTCACAGCATGGAGCTGGAACCTGAAACATCAACATCAGTTAGCATAAAAGCAATAACAACAACATCATCATTAACAGCACAAGGTTGAAGCAATATCATCACAGCACGAGGCTGGGGCAGCAACATCATCACAGCACGAGGCTGGAGCAACAACATCATCATAGCACGAGCCTAGAGCAACAACATCATCATCATCATCATCACGGGGGAACAGAATGAGGCAGGTGCAACAACATTTTGTTGTACTCTAACAGTCCCTAAGGAGTTGCCCAGGAATCATAAGATTCCCTAGGATATAAAATCCTAACGGAGCTACCACGTGGTACTCTGATAGTCCCAGGGGAGCTGCCCAAGAATCATATGATTCCCTAGGATATAAAATCCTTACGGAGCTACCACGTGGTACTCTGACAAACCATCCTTACCGGACCTTTGGGATCTGCCCAAGAATCATAATATTCCCTGGGATTATAAAAATCCTAACAGAGCTACCACTACTGACCACAGTTGGCATATACATGCAGAGGTACTCTGACATACCGTCCTTACCAAACCTTCGGGATCTTCCCGGGGATGATCAGTCCCCTAGGATATAAAATCCTAACGGAGCTTCCCGATGTTGGTCAGGATACTATAGTATCATCGACATCACTCTACCTTTCAAGGGAGATCCTTTCAAACAACACCAAGCTTGTCTCGGAAGTGCTCAAACTTCACACGAGACAGAGGCTTGGTCAACACATCTGCAACCTGCTCATTTGTGCCAACATATTGGAGCTTTATAGCTCCCCTCTGCACCATATCACGAATGTAGTGATACCGGATTTCTATGTGCTTCGACTTGTCATGGAGCACAGGGTTCTCTATCATCTTTATGCAACTTTGGTTATCACATAGAATCACGGTTGCTTCCATCTCCAAATCAAATAGACATGTCAACAACTTTTGAAGCCATATGGCTTCACAATTGGCAAAACATGCAACAATGTATTCTGCTTCTGTCGTGTTGAGAGCAATACTAGATTGTTTCCTACTCTGCCATGAAGTCATGGTAGACCCCAGACTGAAACACTATCCTGAAGTGCTCTTTCTGTTAGAAACACTTCCAGCCCAATCTGAATCGATATAACCAATCAGTTTGAAGTCATGATCTCCATTATAACAGAGACCAAAATCCAACGTACCCTTAAGGTATCTCATCACATGTTTTACAGCAACAAGGTGAACATGTCTAGGCTCTACCAAATACTGACTCAACGTGTTCACAACAAAACATATATCTGGCCTGGTGTTCGTCAAATACATCAACGATCCAATGATCTGTTTGTATAGCGTAGCATCAACCAATTCTGACGAAGTATCAACCAGGAGCTTCAACTTTGTTTCGATGGGTGTGTTCATGGATTTACACTCCAACATATCGAACCTCTTTAGTATTTCAACTGCATACTTCCCTTGGTTAAGGAAGATCTTCTCTGGGCTCTGCCAAACCTCAAGACCTAAGAAATAGTGCATTAGCCCTAGGTCTTTCATCTCAAATTCTGTAGCGAGCTTCTTCTTACAACCAGTGATGAGATTTTCTTCTCCAGTTAACAATAAGTCATCCACATACAACAGCAATATAACTGGCTCATCATTCATAACCTTGAAGTAAAGGTAGAGTCAGCTTTACTCTTGGTAAAGCCCAAGCTCATCAGGAAACTGTCAATTATTCCATACCAAGCTCTAGGAGCTTGCTTCAATCTATACAGAGCCTTCTTCAACCTACAGACATGAGTCTTTCTATCTTCAACTTCAAACCCTTGAGGTTGTTCTATATACACTTCTTCTTCAATGACACCATTTAAGAAGGTTGTTTTCACATCCATATGGTGTAACTTCCACTTCATCTTAGTTGCAAGAGCTATGATGGTTCTGATAGAAGTGTATCTTGCTACAGGAGCAAACGTTTCTTCATAATCAATGCCTTATTTTTTAGAAAAGCCACGAGCTACAAATCTTGCTTTATATTTTTCAATACTTCCATCAGTTGCATGTTTTATCTTGTATAGCCATTTGGAAGATACCACATCTTTGCTCTTCGGTTTGGGAACTATTTCTCATACATCATTCTTTATAATGGATTGGTATTCTTCTATCGTGGCATCTACCCATTCTTTGTTCTGAATGGCTTCTTCAAAGCAAGTAGGCTCCTTCTCTATAAGATCACACATCAAAGCCATGTAGCTGGAGAATGGCTTAGGTTTCTTGATCTGTCTCATGGTTCCTTCTGGGGCACCATACTTCTCTCCATCTTGAATAAGTTCACTCGCCCAAGCTGGCTTTCTCTTGTGAGAGATCGTCATCTAGGGAGGTTCTTGAGATTCTATCATGTCATGATCTTCTGGAATCTCCTCATCAGGGGAAGCTATAACTTCCCTCACTGGTTCGGCAACTCTGGGAGCTACATGTTCTTCTTCATATACTTCTTCAAGCTGGCATCTCCTTGACTTCTTGAGTGTTGCATCTTCATCAAAGGTTACTTCTCTACTGATCTCAATATGATGGTAACCTGGTATGTAAATTCTAAAGGCCTTAGAGACCTCATAGTATCCAACAAATATTCCCTTCTTTCCTGAAGGGTCCAACTTGGTTCTTTCTTTCGGAATGTGTACAAACACTGGACAGCCAAATATCTTGAGATGGCTTACTCATGGCTTCTTTCCAGAGAACATTTCTTCAAGGGTTTTGAACCCAAGTGCACTATGGGATAATTTGTTTTGTACATACAGTATTGTTCTTGTTGCTTCTTCCCATAAGTGCATTGGAAGATCTTGATCATGGATCATAGTCTTCACTGCTTCCATTATAGTTCCATTCTTTCTTTCTGCTACACCATTATGTTGAGGATTGTAGGGAGTGGTGAGCTCCCTCTTAATCTCGGCATCTTTGCAAAAGCTTACAAACTCTTTTGAGGTGTATTCTCCTCCATTATCTGACCTGAGTATCTTGATTTTTCTTTTAGAGAGATTCTCTATCAAGGCTTTGAATTCCTTGAATTTTCCAAACACTTCATCTTTTGATTTCAAGAAGTAAACCCAAGTCTTGCAAGAATAATCATCAATGAATGACACATAGTATACATACCCACTAAGAGAGGTTGATGGCATTGGGCCACATACATCTGAGTGGATGAGTTCCAAGATTCCTTCTGCTTTACTCTTGCTCTTCGAAAAAGGATTCTTTATGTTCTTTCCTTGTGCACATCCCTTGCACACACCTTCGTGATCAACCTTGAAGTATGGTAGACCTGTAACTGCTTTGCTCACATATGGTAAGGCCTTGTAGTTGATGTGAGCTAGTCTTCTATGCCAAAGTTCACATGGACTCTCGGTGGAGTGAGTCAAAGCTGCATCTGAGTGACCTTTTAATTTATATAGGCCACCTTCTTCTGTTCCAATAACAATTGCATCTTCTATGGTTTTTCCTTTAGGCCACATAAGTGTTTCACCATCTATGAATGCAACCCTGAAGCCTTTCTTATCTAAATCTGAGATAGAAAGCAAATTCTTCGTCAAACCTGGTACATATAGTACATCCTTAATCTTCATTGGGGTCCCTAAATCAAGTTTATAATTGGACTCTCCCACTCCTTTGATAGGGTACCGGTAATCATCTCCAAGTGTAACTTTATGGGGAAAGTTCTTTTCGGTAAGGCTAGAGAGAATGTCTCTCTGACCTGTCATGTGCTTAGAAGCACCACTATCTATGAGCCAAGTATCCTCTCTAGGTGACATTGATCCTGAGAGGGCAGAGATTAAGACATAGTCTTCAATCTTTTCTTTAATCATCTTCGTGGGTGGTTCTTCATCTTCAACTGTATGGGCATGGTGCCTTTTGTTTCTCTTCTTGTATTCTTCCCTTTTGGCTGGACAAGTTTTAGCAATATGTCCCATCTTATCACAATGGTAGCATTGGTAAGAGGAGAAATCTTTTTCTCTTCTTTGACCTTTCTGAAACTTCTGGAATCTCCTTGGAGGGTGAGATTCTTTATGAGAGTGGTTGAATCTCTTTGGGAAGTGAGATTCCTTATGTGGATGGGTCTCCTTCTGGAAGTGAGACCTCTTCTTTCCTCCTTTAGCATGAGCAGCTAGGGCTTGATCTTCATCTCTTGATAGTATTGCTTCTCGGTTGGCTACTCTTGCTTCTTGAACACATTCTTCCCATAAGCTATCAAAGTGGAGTTTCTCCTTTCTTGCACAGATGGTTTGGATGAAGGCATCTCGAGATCTTGTGAGACCATTAAGAGTTGTCATTATGAGTTCATCTTCATCTAGGTTGTCTCCAATAGCTTCTAGTTGTTCCTTGAATTGAGAAATTCCAGAGAAATAGTCATGTAGTGTTTCTCCTTTCTGCATCCTTGTACGTTTGAGTTGGGTTCTCAGATTCATCTTTCGATTAATATTCTTTCCTTCATACATTCTGGTTAGGGCATCAAACATCTCTTTTGGAGTGTTCTTAGAAGCCACTTGAGGGATCAAGTGATCTTTAATAGAGTCTACAATGATTATTTTGGCCCTAACCATATCCTTCTGGTACTTTGCTTCGGCTGTAGCTTCTTCGGGTTCGGGTACATTTTCCTTTATGAATTTTGCAAGGTCATTCTCTTCAAGAATGGGTGCAATCCTATACTTTCAGGCACGAAAGTTTTCCACACCTTCTAACTTGTCAACAAGCTTGGTGCTTGCAGACATCTTGACCTGGACCTGAGAAAATGACCAAAAATTGAAAGTGCTCAAAATTTAAATTTGAACTTACCAGGAGGTGCGCTTGGTTGAGGCGAGTAGACTAGTGCAGTGAGTTTTCAGAAAATCCAAATTTTACTCCTTGAAACTGAGCCTGCGAAAATCTAGACTGGTACTTCTGGTACTGGTTCTAGTTTCCTGGTTTTCTGGTACCAACCAAAAACTAGGGTTTCACTTCTCGGAGTTTCTGGCCACAGAAAAGGTGCGCTCAAGCTGCCAATAAGTTCTCTAGGCTAGGGCGCACTTCCCTAGGTGGTTTTTAGGCTAAAACTCCTCTCCACAAAAAAACCCTAATTTTCTTGTACGGCAATAATGACGTTTTTGCTTATCCAGTGAAAGATGCTCTCTTCAGCTTAGCTCCGATACCATGTTAATTTTTTAGAGTTGCTATTAAATTTCTTGTCAATTTACTAGATAACAATGGCATAGGTAGGATCACTGAGAGAAACACAATCACAAGATACACAACATTTATCCTGGGAAACCTCATGGGGGAGAAAACCCAACAAAAACTTCCTTAATATAGATTGCCAATACAATGAAAAGATAAAAGACTAAACACAAGAGAATAACCAAAACTGAGCAATGCGCCTATCTCTTCCTTCTTCTCCCAACTACAGCTATCTCCAAACGTGCACACTTGTTGAGTGACTTGAGTGAGTGAGTGAGTGAATGAGGCGCTAGCCTCTCTTATTTATACTAGCTGGCAGGCGCTAGAGTGGTGTTTCTTCACTGAGCAGGGTCAACCTCTTCACTTGGTGGCTAAAACCACTTTAATTAGGCCTGGGGGGCGACTTCTTAATTAGCATCATATAATTAGGGTTTGACCAATCCACAAAAGGGGATTTGGTCTAATCAAAAGCCCGACATGATCAATCCACAAAAGGGGATTGATCTATATGATAATAACTCAATAATAATTAGAATACTCTTTACAGTTACAATATTTCAACAATTTCATTCATACATGAGCCTAGTAAAGGAATGCCCTAGCAATTTTGGGCTAGGTTGACATCATATTCGCATCTTCATTTGGTTGGCATCATCATGCCATAAAGCACTTGGCATATACCCCTTCTTTTTCATATGGTTTATTACTTTGATGAGTAGGTATTAACATGGTTAGAGGCCCACTATTCTAACACCCTAGCTCTTATGGATGTTTTTCACACATGGATAAGTTGCTTATGAGGTGGATCATGGTCCTATGTGAATCGCCCCCCTTCTTTGGCTCATATGTAAAGGCACTTTATACACTTGATACATCCTTGATGAGGTCTTCCCCCTTCTTGATGAATTGGCTCATCATGTGGATGACTTGGCATATGGATTGATGGTGATACATGGCTTGTTTTGACTTAGTCCTCCATGGATCTAGCATATTGCACATTATTCCATGATGGATTGATCCCTTGCTTTATGGAGCTATCCCTTGGCACAAATATGGAAGGTTGTTACATCTTGCACCTTGAGGTTGAGTGGTTTCTTGCATACTTTTCTATGCCTTATGGTTGAGCGCTCCACCTTATGAGGCCCCCTTGCACGCCTTCTCATGTATTATTGTTCACAAGTGCCATCTTTGGAGGAGTATCTTGCACACACGTTGAGGGATGGTCTAATTTAGGGGTTGCCCCCTTTCTTCATGGAGTTAGTTGAACATTGGTTCCACATGTGTTCGCCATATGCCTTGTTTCATGGATCCACTTGCTTGGCACTTGATTTAAGGGCGTTCACCACTAGAGGCCACATTACACACTCTTCCATGCCTTATTGATGGGATGTTTCTTTTGGAGACCTCACACGTGCTATCTTTGGAGGTTTGACTCCATTCAAACCCTGGATGAAGGAGGACATCCACTTGAGGAGGTTGCTTGGCGTTGACCTTGAGGAGGTTTTTTGCACTCTTTTCTATGTCATTGATAAGAATGTTTTCACATTGGAGGAGATCTAGGAGGTTCCAAACCCTAGATCTAGGGTTTTCATTGCATATTTGGAGGGCATCCTAGCTTTGGGAGCAATTGTCTCTCGACGGAGTGCCCAAATTTCCGCCAAATCAATGACATTAGATGCAAAGTGGCCGTGACATTTCCAAATTGTGGTTATAATAGAAATTCCAACAAATATTGAGCAAGTTATGGCGGTTGCAAATTTGTTGTTTTAAAATTCTCGCCACATTTTGACCAACTTTATGAGGAACGTCCCACCTTTGTTGCTTGAACGTTTTTGTTATTTGGGAAGAATGAAATTAATGTATGCACATGGTGGAGGGCGCCTTGCACATGGAGCAAAGCTTTACATGTTTTGAAGTTATCTTTGAGGTAGACATCCATGGCATAACTACCTCATTATTTTATTATTGTTTGACTTGTCTCATGAGTTATTTATGTGAGGGAAGATTATTCGATTGTTTTCCTTAGAGATAAGGATGTATCTAGATAATTCCAAGTATATTTTATTGTTTCTTCTTGGAGAAGAAAGCGGATCTCAACAACTCATTGCTACCTTTAGTAAGGTTGTTGAGAAGGTTATTTTATTATTATCCATTGGAGAACTACTGGATCTAGGAAAACGAGCTCAACTTTATTAAAAGAGTAGCTCTCTCCATCATTTGTCATGGTTGGAGTTTTTGGAGTTTCCTCTCCTTAGAGCTTAATGGATATATCTTTCTTGGAGCATATGTGAAGTGTAAGGGTTTTCTCCAATTAGTGTGTGGCTTATTGTTCTAGTGCTTCTAACTGTTGCTTATGGTTGTAGAGTTGCTAGAATTTGCTTTGTAGTGCCAAGATAGAAGAGTATATCTACCCTATTGGAAGGGTTTTGTGTGTGCAGTTTCTCCCTCTTGAATCCTTTGATGTCTTACACATGGTGGTATTCTTTTACATCTAACATCTTCTTGAGTGTGTGCTAGACTAATGCTTCATTATGTAGGGCGTACCCTAATGGCATAGTTTCGACGTGGCACTTTAAGGCCCTCCTAGTATCTCTTTACTTTCATTTTCAACAATGTTAGTTCTTCTTGTGGCATGAATATGTGTCCCTTGTAATCTTAACCCTTTATTGAGCTTGTCCTCTTGGATCAACCTCTTGACTCCATTTGCCCTTGTTTGGATTGGCACTAATCTCGTGATCCTTCCATCACTCTTTTACCATTAAACTACAAAAAATTGCATTGCTAGAGGCTAGAGCTATCTTTTCACATCACCTTTAAGTTTCGTTGTTATAGATTTAGCAATCCTAATACCTAGGGATACCCCCCTTGAGATGGAGAAGATCCAACCTAAAGCGAGAGGATAGGTTGCTTAAGTGAAAGTGTTGACCGTCCTAGTAGTTCCCTCCCGGGTTGTAACTTGTGGATTAGGGATTTTATCATTAACTGCGGATTGGGGAGGTAACACACTCCACAACAAAATGGAGTAGTAGACAACAAAATAAAGCTATCGTGGAGATGGCTCAATACATGCTTCACTCCAAGAAAATGAAGTTTTCATTCTAGGGACAAGCAGTTGTTTGCGCAACCTATATCATCAATAGAACAACTACTTGTGATATTAAAGGTATGACTCCTTATGAGAAATAGTATGGCAACAAACCTTCTATTTTGCATGTCATAATTTGTGGATCTAGTGCATGGGCCCATGCTCCTAATGAAAGGCGAAACACATCTACATCTCCAAACTCCTGCTACATGGTTCGCTACAATGAAACTTTTCAGGGATACCACCTTTATGACCCCACCACTCATAGGGTGGTTGAATATAGAGAGGATATTTTTTATGAGGTTCCTACTCATAGTCCGCCAGGTTCTTTCCCATTACTTCTTGCAGAAGATTCTTCAGATGGATCTCAACATGCTTCCATGGATCATGTTGCTTCTCATCACCATGCAAGTCCTCTTCCAAATTATTCATGTCATGTTTTAAATGGACATGTCTCCATCATTATATGATGTTCTACTTCTACGATTACTCTCCCAAGTACTCCTACAGCAATGTTATCAAAATCGGACCGGAACCAATAAAGCTAGTCAATCAAATAAGTTTTGGGAGGTTTTCAATCAGAACCGGCCTCCCAAACTAGAAATGATTGGTTTTGTATTGCACCAATCCTAAACCAGTGACAACTAACTAGTTTGACTGCTTTTCTACTAGTGCACTTCCTTCCACCAAAAAAAACAAAAATAAAATTTAAAACACAAAAAAGTAAAACCCAACAACTACCCTGAAACCTAATTTTCATCCATTTAATGATGGCCCCCCTCTATTGTGAATGGACTTAGCCTAGATGACTTGCAGCCACTTCAATCGCCATAGGGTACAGACATTGGTGTTGGACATTCATGGGCATCAAGTCAAGATAGTGAGCATACCCATGCAGAGAAAGTAGAAATCTAGATTCGGATGATTATGTAGTTTGACTTGATTTTAGACTATAGTATGATTGTTTTTGGACTCTACAGGCCCTTTAGAGCCTTAATGTTAATGTATTTTGGTTCAAATGTGTATTGCACTCAAAGCTATTTTACCATATTCACCCTTACAATGCTATATACATGAGAAAAATGTTAATGTTTAAGCCATTATTATAGTTCTTTGCATTTCATTAGATAACAATAGCATAATACAAGATCACTGAGAAATACACAATCACAAGAGACACAACATTTATCCTGGGAAACCCTCTAGGGGAAGAAAACCCAGCAAAACTTCCTTATTATAGATAGCCAATACAATGCCAAAAGATCTCTGAAACTATTGTAGAAGATCCTCTCCCAGATATGCGCCACTCTCTCTCCTTCTTCTCTAACTGCAATTCCGAAACTTGTCTCACAAATGAGCAAGTGAGTTGTATCTAAGTGAGGCGCTAGCTTCCTTATTTATACAAGACTGGCACGTGTGAACTGTCTCTTCACTGGCAGGGCCGACTTCTCCAACTGGGTGGTTATAACCACCTTTATTATGTTTCCGGGCCTCTTTGATATATTCTGGGGCCGACTTCTTCTTTTCCCTTTTACAATTACAATATGACCAATCCGCAAAAGGGGATTTGGTCCTTTTAAAGTAGCTGACATGATCAATCCACAATGGGGATTAATCCAATGAATAATATATCAAATAATAATAAGAATACACTTTGCAGTTACATTATTTCAACACTCCCCCTTAACAAGAAGGGTATTCTTCAGCAGCATCATGCGAGAGAGAGAGGACAACATCATCAACAACATCTAGTGGGTGAGAGGACAGCATCATCACTATCATCTTGGAACACTGACTGACGTATCTATAAATCATCGGAAGTTTTCTTCATCGGCAGCATCGTCATTCTCAAAGGAATGCCATCATCATCTGCATCAATATGTATTAGTATAAAAACTGATACATCATCATCATCACAGCACAAGGCTGGCTCATTATAATACATGACTAGCTTTACGTCACAGCTATAAAGCTGGAAGCACAGTACTAGTCTCATCACATCGTCTTGCTTTACGTCACAGCACTTAAGCTGGAAGCAAGATACTAGACTGGCTTTACGTCACAGCTATCAAGTTGGAAGCACAGTACTAGTCTCATCTCATCGTCTTGCTTTATGTCACAACCATCAGGTCGGAAGCAAGGCACACATCCTGCTTTACGTCACAACCATCAGGGCGGAAGCAGGGAACTAGACTTTCTTTACGTCGCAGCTATACAGCCAGAAGCATAGTACTAGTCACACATCATCTTGCTTTACGTCACAACCATCAGGTCAGAAGCAAGGTACTCGTCCTGCTTTACGTCACAACCATCAGGTCGGAAGCAAGATACTAGACTGGCTTTACGTCACAGCTATCCAGCTAGAAGTACAGTACTAGTCATATCACATCATCTTGCTTTACGTCACAACCATCAGGTCGGAAGCGAGAGATGTCTCATCACAACATCTACTCCCCCTTTCGAGGAGGGTCCTTTCGGACTATACCAAGCTTATCTCGAAAGTACTCAAACTTTATACGAGATAGTGGCTTGGTCAACACGTCAGCAACTTGTTCATCCGTACTAATGTACTGGAGCTTTAAGGCTCCTATCTACACCATGTCACGGATGTAATGATAACAGATCTCTATGTGCTTCGACCTATCGTGGAATACAAGATTCTCTGTCATCTTTATGCAGCTCTGGTTGTCACATAGAATCAAGGTTGCTCTCATCTCTAAGTCAAATAGGTCGGTTAGCAACTTTCGAAGCCATATAGCTTCACAGCTGGCAGAACATGCAGCAATGTATTCTGCTTCCGCTATGCTGAGAGCAATAATAGATTGCTTCCTACTCTGCCACGAGATCATAGTTGATCCCAAACTGAAACAAAATCCTGAAGTGCTTTTCCTGTCAGAAACACTTCCTGCCCAATCTGCATCAGTATATCCACTCAATGTGAAATCATGATCTCCATCATAGCTGAGACCACAATCTATTGTACCTTTAAGGTACCTCATCACATGCTTTGCAGCCACTAGGTGAACACGTCTGGGTTCTACCAGAAACTGACTCAAGGTGTTCACGGCAAAACAAATGTCTGGTCTGGTGTTCGTCAGGTACATCAGCAATCCAATAATCTGTCTGTACAGTGTGGCATCAATCATCTCTGACAAAGGATCGACCAACAGCTTCAGCTTCGCTTCCATGGGTGTATTCATGGGCTTGCATTCCAACATGTCGAATCTCTTCAAGATTTCGACCATATACTTCCCTTGGTTAAGGAAGATCCTCTCAGGACTCTGCCATACCTCAAGACCAAAGAAATAATGCATTAGGCCAAGGTCTTTCATTTCAAATTCCGAGGCAAGTCTCTTTTTACATTCAGTGATGAGCTTTTCTTCTCCAGTTAAGAATAAGTCATCCACATATAGCAGTAAGATTACTGGCTCATCGTTAATGATCTTGAAGTAAAGGCTAGAGTTTGCTTTACTCTTGGTAAAGCCTAAGCTCGTCAAGAAACTGTCTATACGACCATACCAAGCTCTACGAGCTTGTTTCAATCCGTATAAGGCTTTCTTCAATCTGCAGACATGAGACTTCCTGTCTTCAACCTCAAATCCTTGAGGTTGCTCTATATACACTTCCTCTTCGATGACACCGTTTAGGAAAGTTGTCTTCACGTCCATCTGG
>ML779259.1:891059-901867 GCA_009831015.1 Picea engelmannii
ATTCATTGTCGTGCCCCGATCTATCATTCTAGTGGATTGGTGGAGTTGTTGGAGGTCTCTAGGAGAGAGGCCGAATTATTAGGGTTTCAGTCATCCAGTGGGGCGCACCATTCAGTGGAGGAGTTCAGATCTACAGGGTTTGAAAGGGATCTTGGAGATTCGGGCACCTGGGTTGCTCTTACCATCACCCGATCTATTGTTTGGCATCTTTCTTGAGGCGATTGGACATCTTTGGCACCAGGGCCGAATTGTTGAGGAGCTTCAGCTATCTAGCAGGACGTAGCATTGGTCTTCATTTCTTATCCATCCTTTGGAGGCTTATTTTGTATTGTCGGGAGCATTTTGTAGCAGCTCTATTGTCTATCTTCTTGACCATCTATTGAGCATTCCAGACCGGCATCTTCATTGTAGCAGGTTTCTCTATTTTATGAATAAAAGCTATTTGAGATGTTTTGGTGTGTCTATCATATTGCATATGGTTGAGGTATGTTCCATGGTTGTCTCTTCTTGTTAATTGCTGCAAACATTCATATAAACACATCAGTAAACCCTAAGGCCGAAATCAAGAGGCCATTCAGCAAGTAAACACAAGTAAACAAGTAGACCAGCAAAGTGTTTGACGAAATACCTCACTCAGAAAAAGTTTCAAAAGACACCCAAAACCGTGATGATCCTTGCATAATGGCTTGGGATCATTACATTAGCCTTTATAGATGAGGCTATACATCCAAAATCAGCCTTTATAAATGAGGTTGTATGTGCTGAAAATGAAATAAAACATGAGCTAAAGACAACTGCAATTACAAACATTCCTAATACATGTCCTATTTTTTTTTATGTCTGACGGAATCAGCAACTAGTTGGGCACGTACTCGCGTTACACACAGTCGTGTTATCCAACTGCTACCACTATAACCTCCAGGTGTGCCCACGATGCCCCATACGCGACACACAAGATAAGTCGGGGGGAGTTGAACACGAAACCTCATGGAACTTCATATCACAGCACTTGCCAATTGAGTTGCCTCCCGGGGGCCCCAATACATGTCATATTGATCCTCATCCTCATCATTAAAAATAGAACAAGATGCATGTTCAGTAGAACTAGAGCATGGATGGAAAGAAGAGGCAATTCCACTTCCAGTTGTCGTTGCATCATCAACAATATCAAGAGAAGCAAGAGAGAGCTCCAAGTCTGGGCATTCTGCATCCACATCCCACTCTTTATGAGGCCCATTTGCATATTCTTCACCCTTATGAGACACAAGGCAGAGGTTTGAATGCACATATACAAGATCTTCAACCTTTTGGGATCCCAACCTGTTGCGCTTCACGAAATGAATGAAACCATAGGTGCTCCAATTCCTTTCTATTGATGAAGAGCTTGCCCCTTGTGATAGAATACGAGTGGCAAGGCTTTGCAAATATACACCATTTTCCCCATGACAAGTCCAACATTTAACCGGGTTCATGGTCCTCCTCTCCTCCAAAGATGATATGTCTGCAAAATCCTCTAATCCAACAGCAAAACAAGCAAATTCCTCCCTCACATCTGTTTGTTGAGAAATTGGAAACAACCTCTAGAAGCCCTTTTTCACTCCATTGGCCACCTCATTGTCCTCGTGTGGGGCCTTCCTCTTCCCATTGCTTTGAGAAATAAAATCTTCATCATAAAATCTAGAATTTAGAGCATGTGCCAAAGTGTGCAATGGAGTGTTAAAACCATTCCACCTCGTAACAATGATAGATCTCACATGCTCAGCAAAATCAACATCAACAAAAAGAAGAGTGGGAGCCTCCTATGTAATAATTTCCACGGTTTTCTCAACCATGGTATCCATGCCATCATAAATCTCTCCTAAGAAAGATTTGTCTATGTTTGCATCTCGGAGAAGCTTAAATGCAGGTAATGTGAACTTGAGCAAGAATTCTATCTTGCTCCACCAATCCTCATCAATCAACACCCTCCGCACCATACTTCCCCTCTTTGAATCTTCCTATCTCCACTCAGCCCATGTGGCACCCACCACCATACTCATTAATGCAGTTTTGACCTCGACAAAACGGCGCAACATGATGAAGTTTGTGGCATATCTTGTCTCAGCAACTTTGAGCAACTCCGATTTGGAGTATTCTCGATATATTGTTGGAGACAGGCGGTGGTTGGTGATGAATTTTATGATCTCCCTAGCTCGCCCTGTCACCTTCTTAATCCATGCAGTTTTTTCCTTGATCTCTTTTAAAATCAGATTAAGATTATGTACAATTCAAGGAGTCCAAAAGATAAGATTGTATCTACTCTCAACAATCAAGCCTGCAACTTTGCAAACATGTGCATTATCTGTGATAACTTGCACCACATTTGTTGGCCCTACTTGTTCAATTGCAGCAATTAAAATTTCAACAATGAAATTACTATCTTTTACCTCCCCTGAACAATCTTTTGCTTTTAAGAACATTGCTCCTTTTGGTGATGATTCAATGACATTGATCAATGGCCTCTACTTTGTATCAGTCCATCCATCTGAAATAATGGAAACTCCTGTGTTGCCCCATGAGCTACGAATAGAGGCTCCAACTTGGTCCTCATTCTCTACTGGAACATGGATAGAAATTGAACAACCAAAGATGCGGAAGTGACTCACCTCTAGCTCCACACGAGTGAATGACTCCTCTAGTGTCCTGTCCTCCAAGATCTTATGAGGACAGGGGTTATGGATGTAGATTGTTGCGTTACATGCCTCTACCCAAAGAAACATGGGCAAGTCTTGGTCAAGTATCATGGCTTTAGCGGCCCCTATGATGGATTATGATATTCGCTCTACAACTCTATTATGTTGTAGGTTGTACGGAACTATCAGCTACGTCTTGATTTCTTGCTCCTTGCAAAAACCCTCAAACTCCTTCGAGGTATACTCTCCCCCATTGTCCGATCTCAAGACTTTGATATTCTTCCCTATCTGGTTTTCAACTAGAGTTCTGAACTCCTAAAACCTGCTAAAGACTTTGTCCTTGGTCTTTAAGAAGTATATCTAAGTCTTGCGAGAGAAATCATCAATAAAGGAAATATAATACATGCTTCCTATTATTGACGCTACCGACATCAGTCCACAAACATCCAAATATACTAGGTCTGAAATCCCCTTAGACCTATGCTCACTGCTTGGGAAAGCAGCCTTGGCATGCTTGCCAAGCAAGCACCCTCTGCATACACCATGTTGTTCAATACTGAACTCTGGAAGACCTATGACTATGTCCCTCAGAATAGGCAATACCTTGTGATGGAGGTGCCCCATTCTCTTGTGCCACAACTCGCACAAGTTGTCACTGTTATGCACCAAGGCTCGAACAGGTTCACCCTGCGACCTATACAAATTACCTTCTCTAACCCCTATTACTTGAGTTGTATCTGGGCTAGAATCCTTCAGCCTGATGAGGACTTGTTGGTTCTTGAGCTCAACTGCAAAGCCCTTATCCTCCATGATCGAAATTGAAAGCAAATTCTTCCTAAGACCAAGAACAAACAAGACATCGTCAAAATCTAAGGAATTTCCTGACTCGAGCAGAAAGGGAATAGTACCAACTCCTACTACTAGGTACTTGGCATCATCATCAAGCTCAATCTATACTCTTAAGTCTTGTTTCTTCAGACTGGAAAATAACTATCAAGCTAATGTCATATGTCGAGATGCCCCACTGTCCACATAACACATATTCCTTGAAATCGTGTTGGTAGAGAGGCAAGATACCAACGAGAAATCCTTCTCGAACTTGTCAGCAAACTCGTTCATCTGATTTTCTATAGAGGTTGCTGTTAGAATTTAAGAGAAAACAGAAACAACAATATTTTTTTCAATTTTATTCACTACAATAGATATAGATCAGCATTTAAAACAAACATTCTATAGTAAATGAAACACAGAAATAATAGATATGAACATTCTAAAGATAACCAATCTTAACTAGGGTCGATCAAGAACAGAAGAAAATATTTATGAATATTAACTTGAACTAAATGCAGATTTAAACATTAGCAAAAACAAAATCCGAACATTACCTTAGCCAAAACAAATAGGAGAAATACCTGATGTGTTGTTGTCCTCTTTTCTGTATGCTCAGAGAAACTTATAATGGTCATGGATCAAACCCTAATGGGTAGATCTCATCATGATCTATGTGGACAGTTTAGCCAAAAAGAATCTAAAGACCAATCAGCATGTTTATCAGCAAGCAAGGGCTGAAGTAAAACCCCAAAGACCAAAACTCAATGCTGATATGAAACCCCAAACAGCCCAAACAAAATCTACCCAAAACTTATAGAACTGTGGTAGCAAATTTACAGCCTAAGAAGCATATTTAGGGTTGTCATAACATGCCTTAACTTTTGTAGATGAAGAGAGACAGCAACAGCATGAAAGGGTACCAGTGACAACCAAAGAGAGGGCAGCGGCAGCCAAGAGAAAGACACAGAAACCAAGTAAGAGGTATGACAGCTAAGAAAGAGGCAGCGGCAGGCTGGAGGAGGCAGCGGCAAGCTTGTAGAAGAGGACTTTGGCACCTAGACAGTAGAGGGAGAAAGTCGAACTAGTTGTAGCAGCAAGAGGAAGAGTGTTGCACCACAAAAGGAGACCAGCCACACCTTTACACCAGCACAAGGACTTCAAAAATAGCAAAGAGAAGAAAGCACAAGTAGGCCGAACCTTCAAACAACACTAGAAGAACCCTTCAAGTAGGTCGCACCAAATCTGAACTGAACAAGAGTAGGCCGCACCAAAAATTCAGACCAAGAGAAGTGTGAGTGTGTGAATGTAATGAGAGAGTGAGGGGTAAGGTTCTTTTTACAGTATAGGAAGGGGTTAGGGTTAGGTTTAATTAAAAACCTAATAATTAAGATAATTAATAATTAATATTTTTAATTAATAAAAATATTAATTAGAAAGTCAAATAAGTCAAAGTGACTTATAAAAGACCAATACCACATTAAACAAGAAGGGGAACGAGATTCAAGCAAGGGGAGGCTACAAGACAAAGTCAAAGGGGTCTTCTTCAATGGAAAACTGTCCACATAAGACTCATGATAACTTATAAACTTTTATCATCCGTGCAGAAGAGGAAAAATCAATGATGTGGTCATGTCCATCTTCTAGCTACTCCTAGGTGTCATGGACCATCCAGAGAGAGAAGAAGAAGATCACACATCATCACATCTTGGCACTCAACCAAGAACCACCTGGTCCCAGACCAAGATACCCCAGAACACATCTGGGGGCCCTAGATCACCACTAGGGTCTTATCCACCAAGGTACACAACCAAGGATCAATCCAAACAAGGATTCCCTGGAACACATCCAAGGGCCCTAGAACACATCTAGGGACTTATATCATCAACCAACAAGGAACACATCCAAGGATCAATCCAAGCACTGAGCAAGGATTCCCTGGAACACATCCAGGGTCCCTAGAACACATCTAGGGACTTATAACATCAACCACCAAGGAACCCAAGCACTGAGCAAGGATTCCCTGGAACACATCCAGGGGCCCTAGAACACATCTAGGGAATTATATCATCAACCACCAAGGAACACATCCAAGGATCAATCCAAGCACCAAGCAAGGATTCCCTGGAACACATCTAGGGGCCCTAGAACACATCTAAGGACTTATATCATCAACCGCCAAGGATCAATCCAAGCACCGAGCAAGGATTCCCTGGAACACATCGAGGGGCCCTAGAACACATCTGGAACTTATTGCTTGGTCCTTGACCAAGAACCCCAACAATACACTGGGGGCCCTCACTAGGGTCTTTTGCCATGGCTCTAACTGCTTGGTCCTAGACCAAGAACCCCAGGAGTGTACTGGGGGCCCTAGATCTCAGCTGGGGTCTTATGCCATCCTCCCGGAGAATGTCTCTTGCAGCTGCTTAAATTTAACAATGCCTCTCAGCAAGAGAGGCATTCTTAGCAACACCA
The DNA here is from genome assembly GCA_009831015.1 of Picea engelmannii. Classification (NCBI taxonomy): domain Eukaryota; kingdom Viridiplantae; phylum Streptophyta; class Pinopsida; order Pinales; family Pinaceae; genus Picea; species Picea engelmannii. The sequence continues at coordinate 897,035 of ML779259.1, forward strand.
AGCTTGTCTCAAAAGTACACAAACTTTGTCAACGACAAAGGCTTGGTCAAAATATCTGCAGTTTGTTCCGCCGCCGAAACATACTGAATACTGAGAATGTTCTTATGCACTATGTCCCGAACATAGTGATATCTCATCTGAATGTGTTTCGTTCTGTCATGAAAGTATATGAATCACTTAGAGCTTTACACAGCTCTGGTTATCACAGTGAATTACGATGGGTTCCAGCTCAGCACTAAATAAGTCTGAGAGTAGCTTTCTGAGCCACACTGCTTCTCTACTAGCAGCACTTGCAATAATGTATTCTGCCTTTGCAGTGCTTTGGGCTATGGAGCCCTGCTTCCTGCTGGACCAGGAGATCATAGTTGAACCCAAACTGAAACAATATCCGGAAGTACTCTTCCGGTCCACTGTATTGCCCATCCAATCTGAATCTGTATCGCCATGAAGCATTGCACCTCCACTAGAAGTGTATCTAAGCCCATAGGCTATAGTTCCTCGGACATATTTGAGAATATGATTAACAACAACCATATGAATATGTTTCGGTTCACACATGAACTAGCTAAGGGCATTCACTGCATAACAAATGTTCGGTCTGGTATGTACTAGATACATCAAGGACACAATGATCTGATGATATACGGTGGGGTCTTTTGGATCTGAACCTGTCGCTTGATCATGTAACTTCTTCAGGTTAGAAATCATAGGTGTGGTCATGGACTTACAGTCCAGCATCCTGAATCTACGAAGCACATCAACTGCATACCTACTTTGTGAGAGAAAGATCTCACCCGGTTTCTGCCACACCTCTAAGCCAAGAAAGTAATGCATAAGACCCAAGTCCTTCATTTCAAATTCTGTCGATAACTCCCTCTTAGTCTGGGCTATCAGATGTTCCTCTCGAGTAAGGAACAAATCATCCACATATAAAACCAAGATGATAGGATGATTCTTCACAATATTTATATAAAGATTAGGATCTGCTATACTCTTGGAGAATCCAAGATTCTGAAGGAAACTGTCAATTCTTCCATACCAAGCTCTCGGAGCTTGTTTCAATCCAAAAAAATCCTTTCATGAGTTTGCAGACATGGGATTCTTTCCCATGGATCACGAAACCCACAGGATGCTCGATATAAACGTCTTGCTCAACTTCACCATTAAGAAAGGCAGTGTTAACATCCATTAAGACTACCTGGCAACAGGAGCAAAGATAATGATTCTGATAGAAGTATACCTGGCAACAGGAGCAAAGATAATGATTCTGATAGAAGTATACCTGCCAACAGAAGCAAAGATCTCCTCATAGTCAATTCCTTCTTTCTGAGAGAAGCCACAAGCCACAAATCTAGATTTGAATTTTTCAACACTACCATCTATTGCATGCTTTATTTTGTAAAGTCATTTAGAGGTTACTACTGATTTGCCTTGAGGTCTCAGGATCACTTCCCATACTTCATTCTTCAATATTGACTCGTACTCTTTTATCAAGGCATCCTTCCACAGTTTATGTTTGGCAGCCTCTTCAAAAGTGGAAGGTTCTAAGTCAATCACAAGATTCAGTTGAGCTATCAGACCTGAGTATTTATCTGGTTTCTTGCTTTCTCTGAAGGTACCTTTAGGTGTTGCGTGCTTTTCTACTTCCTTTAAAATTTCACGGCACCAAGTTGGCTTCCCTTTGATAGGAGGTTTCTCTAAGGGAAACTCAACAGAATCCCTTATGGGATCCACTGAAAGCTCTCTAGCCTTCTCCCTCTGCTCATCTGAAAGTGGTGTATCTGAAGGTTCTGTAGATGGAGCTTCTTGCTCCTTTGTATCACATGGAAGTTCTTTGGAACGACGAAAGGTTGTTTCCTCATGGATGGTCACGTCTCTACTGACCTCAATGAAATTTTTCCCTGGTACATAGATTCTACATGCTTTTGAGATCTCATTGTATCCCACAAAAGTTCCTTTCTTTCCAGAGGGCTCTAACTTAGTCCTCTTTTCTTTAAGTATATGGATGTAGACAGGACTGCCAAAGATTCTCAAATGGTCAACTGAAGGCTTCTTACCAGTGAAGACTTCTTCTCCAAGGCTTTATGAGGACACATGTTCTGAATATAGACTACGGTACTTGCAGCTTCAGCCCAATGGAAGATCCTGAACATAGTTTTGGCTGCCTCACAAATTGTCTTGATCTTTCTTACTGTAAACCCATTTAGCTGGGTATTGTAAGGCACTGTCAACTCCCTCTTAATCCCAAAAGTTAGGCAGAGATCATCATACTGGTGGGAGTCAACCTCTTTCCAATACTGGATGTGTCTACCTATCTGATTTAAATTACTGAAAGATTAATTATGATCTCAGTGGTACATCTTTGTGTTACATCATGCGTATTAGAGTCAGAACTAGAAATCCTCTTGAAGTTACTGGAAACAAGTTACAGTTCAAGAACTCAATCTCAAAAACTCCAAAAGGGAAAAACTAGACATGAACACAGTTTAGTTAACAGTTTCCAGAAATTGTGTGGAGACACAATGTTACCCTTCAAATTACTTCAGAGGAAAAAGTAAAAAATGTTGTCATATGATCATATTTCAAGAGATAGTAAGTGGAAGCTTGACAAACTTAGATTAAGCTTGAAAATGCAGTTTATCATTGAGTGTGGATAAGTTCATTATCCATGCCATATGGTCAAATTCAATTTCTAATATCTACCAAGCCATTGATGCTTTAGAAGATCCAGATCAATGCGAGTTAGAATTTGACACCAGATATCATGGAAGTAGATCAAGGAGCACTTCTTAACAGTGTTAGTGAATATAGACTCAAAATTTGTTACTTGCGGATTTAAATCTTAAGGCAGAAATCAAACCTCATGTAATCCAAAGCTTAATGTTAATAGGATTTCTTTCTAATGTTGGTTTGAGGAAGTAATATTAAGCACAAGTTACTGGAAACATTTTACTATTCATAAAGGTAGTATCGGTTGAAATAATATAACTGCAAAGTGTATTCTTATTATTATTTGATATATTATTCATTGGATCAATCCCCATTGTGGATTGATCATGTCAGCTACTTTAAAAGGACCAAATCCCCTTTTGCGGATTGGTCATATTGTAATTGTAAAAGGCAAAAGAAGAAGTCAGCCCCAGAATATATCAAAGAGGCCCCAAAACATAATAAAGGTGGTTATAACCACCCAGTTGGAGAAGTCGGCCCTGTCAGTGAAGAGACACTTCACACGTGCCAGTCTTGTATAAATAAGGAGGCTAGAGCCTCACTTAGATACAACTCACTTGCTCATTTGTGAGACAAGTTTCGAAATTGCAGTTAGAGAAGAAGGAGAGAAAGTGGTGCATATCTGGGAGAGGATCTTCTGCATTAGTTTAAGAGATCTCTTGGCATTGTATTGGCTATCTATAATAAGGAAGTTTTGCTGGGTTTTCTTCCCCTAGAGGGTTTCCCAAGATAAATGTTGTGTCTCTTGTGATTGTGTATTTCTCAGTGATCTTGTATTATGCTATTGTTATCTAATGAAATGCAAAGAACTATACTAATGGCTTAAACATTAACATGGTTTCAGAGCCAAGCTGAAGGAAGCATCTTTCACAAGAGTGAAAAACGTCACTATTGTCGTACATGAAAATTAGGGCTTTTTGATGGTGAAGCTTTTCAGCCCCAAAACCATCTAGAAAAGTTCACCCTCCCCTAAGGATCACTTTGGCACTCTCAGCGCACCTTTTCAGTGACTGGATCTCCCAGAAAGTGAAACCCTAGTTTCACAAAGTACCAGAAGTACCAAAAAACCAGTGTACTAGAAATACCAGAAGTACCAGAGGTACCAGAAAACCAGAAGCACCAGTCCAGAAATCTGTAGATCAAATTTGGAGGAGCAAAAGTTGGATTTTCTTAGATCCAAACACACCAGGCTACTCGCCTCAGCCAAGCGCACCTCCTGGTAAGTTCAGATTTTGATTTTAAGCAATTTCATTTTTCAGTCATTTTCCTAGCTCTAGGTAAAGATCTCTGCAAGCATTAAGCTTGTTGACAAGCTAGAAGGAGTGGAAAACTTCCGTACCTAGAAGTATAGGATTGGCCTCATTCTTGAAGAGAATGACCTAGCAAAATTCGTCAAAGACGAAGTACCAGAACCCGTCGATGCTGCAGAAAAGGCAAAGCATCAAAAGGACACAATCAGGGCCAAAAGAATCATTGCAGATTCAATCAAAAACCACCTGATTCCTTATGTGTCATTTAAGAAGACTACGAAAGAAATGTTTGATTCCTTGACCAGACTGTATGAAGGAAAGAACATAAACCGGAAGATGAATCTAAGAACTCAACTGAAGAATACAAGAATGCAGAAAGGAGAAACGATTCAAGAATATTTCTCCAGAATCTCAAAATTCAAAGAACAGTTAGAAGCGATTGGAGATACCATAGACGAAGACGAACTCATAATGACGGCCCTAAATGGTCTCACAAGACCTTGGGATGCATTCATCCAAACGATATGTGCCTTAACGGAGAAACTGAAGTTTGATAGTCTATGAGAAGAATGCATCCAAGAAGAAACAAGAGTAACGAATCGTGAAGCGTTACTAGCAAGAGATGATGATCAAGCCCTAGCTACTCACACCAAAGGAGGAAGGAAGAAACCCTACTTCCAAAAGGAGACTCATAAAGAGCCTCAACAATAAAACAAATTCAATCATAAAGAATCTCATCCAAGGAGATTTCAGAAGAAAGGACAACGAAAGGAAAGGGACTACTCATCTGTACAATGCTATCATTGTGACAAGATGGGACACATTGCGAAGTTTTGTCCAGCCAGACGAGAAG
>ML779259.1:942803-967453 GCA_009831015.1 Picea engelmannii
ATGTCCTGATGGAAGTCACGACCCAATGCTGCGTACTCCCTCCTATACTCTGCAATGTTGTCGACATGAGTGGGTGGCCTCTGTGCTATCGGTGGCGGTGCTGCTAACGGGGGTGCCCTCTGGAAACTGGGAAACAAGGGTCTGGGAATCCTACTCGCAGAGGTGTATGTGCGAGAGGGTGACTGGGGTCTACTGCTTGCTCCCGAGTTCCCCTATGCTGCATGCGGGACTTGTGTATCTGGGGTGCCCACTCTAGCCAATCTATCAACCACCTGTCCCAAGGACTGAGACATGGTCTGTTGACTAGCTAACATATCGTTGATAACCTGCATGAAAGCTGCCTCTGGATCTACGGGGGCCTTGCCACTGCCCTCTGGTCGCTCATATCTGTCTCCTAGCATCCTCTCTGCCTCGCGCTCAGGCCCACGCTCTGCCCTTCTCTCTGCTTCTTTGTGTGCCTCTTCCTCTTCCTCTGAGCTAGGAGGAAAAGGGGGGAAATTAGGCCTATCCCTTCTTTCCCGATGCCTGTTGTAAGTGACATATTCGTCACCTACATGTTCACGGCCCTCTGGGTCTTCTGCTGCACTCAGTGTCTTTAGTCACAGGCTGGCAGGACTAAAGCTCGGATACCACTGTAATGTTCCTGACTTGGCTAGTCTAGGAAACGTTGCTAATGTGTGTGTAGGATCAAAGGTTTACAGCATATAAATGATCATACAAATAATAAATGCAACAAAGGACTGCAAAGTTTGTATTATGATATCTCTATGGATTACAAAATGGTCGAATGCGGCTGAATAAACTGACAATACTCGACTAGATCAACAGACAAAGGATCTTAGCCGGAATACAAATAAGCAACTGCGGCTGAATAAAATAACAACACTCGGCTAGATCAAAAGACAAAAGGATCTTAGCCGGAATACAAATAGGCAACTAAAAGATAATACCCAGAATATGGGAGCACTGCGGAATCAATGAAGAATGATGGAAGACCTAGATGATCTTCCCGGTGACTAGGGTGTGTCTTTCAACACCGAAATCAGCCAACTGGTGTCTTCCTCCTGGAATACATTGAACTATCTCTCCTGAGATGCGCCTCATCTCCTCAATGACAAGTCATAATCTGCATAATGATGAATTAGGTCGTTGACCCTTCCTTTATAGCTTTCCAAAATCCTAAATCATGCGGAAACCCTAATTCATTGTTGACTTCCAAAACCCTAAATCACTGCTGAAACCCTAATTCATTGTTGACTTCTATTTTTAGCTCATAATGACTTAAAAGCGCTTTTAACCCTTTTTAGATCAATGTCACTTTTCGAATATAACACCTGTGACTGGAGTGACCTCTAGTAACCCTGTTTACCCCTCTTTGGCCCTGGCTATAGTCTAACGGGGCGGTTTAGACCATTAAGCCTCCTCTCTAGAGCTCCTATTTGGAAAGTGACATTACAGGAACACATCCACCATAGTAGCATACATCTACTGTCCAGAGACATACAGTCTCCATAGCAATCATATCATATGATATCAACCTGCACAGAAAAACAATATCATGATATAAACTGAGTCATCTGGGCCATTCTTCTACTCACATCTGTGAGATATGGAAGAGCATCTGCCCTCAGAAAGTAAAACATCAGCCATGAGCCATCTGGACTATTCTTCTCAAGCATAGAAGAATAATTGTCCTGATTTCTGAGCCTGGACAATTCACCTACTTGGGCCATTCCTCCGGCACTAAGCATAGTGCAACCTGGAGAGAATGAGTCTGCCCTAGGGAATGCATGTCCCTGATTGTTGAGCCTGGACCATTCACCTAACTGGGCCATTCCTCCGGCACTAGATAAAGTGAAACCTAGAGAGAATGAGTTTGCCCTAAGGAATGATTGTCCGGACCATTTCCTAAGGAAATGACTATCCTACACCAACCTCCAAAACGGACCATTCTTCGAAACTGCTCACAACTGTGAACTTCGAAAGAATGACTGCCCAGCGAGGCGGACATTCTACTTGACCACTACTGAGAGTGACCGTCAAGAAGAAAGACTGTCCTAGACCATTCCCCCACACTGGCCACAAGGGGAATCGATGTCTATGATACATCAGCAATCTATCGAACCATTTTCATTACGAAAATGACCGTCCGATCTGGACCATTTTCCGAACTGGAAAATGCTTGTCCGTCAGAAATCTCAAACTACTTTCCAAACTGGAAAGGAACTGCTCATCCTGGACCATTTTTCGAACTTGAAAAATGACTGTCCATAAATCAATAACACATCAGTGCTCCCTCCCAACCTGGCAGTCATCTCTTCTCTTTTCAATAAGGAAGTCGCCTCCACGAGCTCCAGCTTGTTTCTTGAGTATGCAAACTTTTTCATCTTGGACAGAGGCTTTACCAAAATATCTACTATCTGCTCATCTATGGAGATATATATTGGAGAACCACTTCTCTTTTCTGGACTTCATCACGGAGAATGTAATGCTCGATTTCAATGTACTTCGATCTGTCTGGAACACTGGTTTTCTCTGAAGGCTTCATATAGCTCTGATCATTACAGTATATCATGGTTGGATTCAACACTTTCATTTCTTGCTAGCTCATGACATCGTGGCAAGGCTCAAACTAAAACATATCCAAGTGGCACTTCTTCTGTCATCGTGAGAGTGTGTCATGGATTAGCAATCCATCATCCTGAACTTCTGAGTAACCATTATGATCTTTGTCATAGAAAGTTTTCACCACGCTTCTGCTGTGCATGAGAGGCTTTGCACCAAGTTGTTTGAATCCATACAAGATCTTCTTCCATCTGCATACAAGGGTCTCTTTCTGGTATACCTCAAAATCTTGAGGTTTCTCTACATACGCTTCTTTGTTCAATTACTCTATTGAGGAGAACGGTCCTTACATTCATCTGATGTAAACTCCAACCCATGGATAATGCAGGAGATATAATGGCTCAGGTAGAGGTATGTCTAGTTACTGGAACAAGCTATCATCATAGTCTTCTCCCTCCATCTGGGAGAACCTTTAGTTATGGATCTCACAATGCTTCCATTCATAAGTCTTCCATACACTATTCTTCATCACAACTTCCATTTCTTCTGCTTGATTGTTTCTAGTGGGTTCAAACCAAAGCTGGTAGTCTTGTGATTCTTGACATAATGACTGGTTGTTCTGGCTTTTTCTTTCTCACTTGGAATCTTCATGTTTTTCTTCATGTTTCTCTTTAGCTCTTGGGTCCATGGAGTTTTCTATAGATTCCATGCCCTGAAGATTCCAACTTCTTCCTTTCATCATAGGATCATGGATGTGGATGGACAATCAGGGATACTTTAAGGCTTCTTTTTGAAGAAAACTTCTTCTAAAGTCAAACTGAACACGTGTTCTTTTCATGGTTGCTACCATTGATGGGAACATGGATAGATACTTCATAATCCTCAATGGATCATATTATTTAGGATTAGCTCCCTCCTAATCCTTGCTTCATGCATGAATGCATGCTCTTCTTTTGGAATTATATAATCGGCTCCCTCCATCTAAGAGAGTCCACGCTTCCGTCTGCATCCTTATTGCCTTCTGCAAAGTGTCACAAGTCTTCTTTTTTTTTCTAATTTCCTCTTGATTGCTGACTTCTTTCTATTTTTACTTCTTCCAAGTTTCTTCAAGTTTGATTCTGATTTCGGCTTATCTTGCAGTTGTTACTTAGGTTAATAGCTTCCACATGAATTGTTACCAGGGGTTGTCGATGTACTTCATCTTTTCATGTGTATTGCTTGACTTATAGTCATCGTGATACCAATCCTTATCTTATTGTTATTCCATAGGTATTGTTTCTCTTTGAACATCTTATCTTCTAAGAAATAGATATGCAAGATATGTACAAAAAACTATGTAAACATGGTATGTACAAGAATTATGAATAATATTGTTACCTTGTCTTGGAAAAAGAAGTTTGTTTTATCCTGCTTGGCCTTCTTTGAGGGTTCCTTTCTTCGGCAACTGATGCTTCATGTGTTTCCTTCCTTTTCTTTAACTCGAGACAACGATTCTTGTAGCGACCATATTTTCGACGGTTGAAGCATTGTATTTTTGACATATCTTTCTCTTGATTTGGTTTCTTCCTGGAGCCAAACTTCTTTTTATTCCTGAAATTCTTGAACCTTGTTGTGAAGGCTTGATCGTCTTATTTCTTTTGGGGTTTCTCTTTTGCACTAATCCTTGATTCTTCTTGTGCACAGCAAGTCCAAAGTTCTTCAAATGTGGGTTACTCCTCCTTTATGTTCATGCTTGCGGCAAATGCATCCCATGTCTTGGGAAGACCATTGAGTACTATATTTACCAGTTCCTTCTCTGAAATGATCTCTTCAATAGCTTGTAGTTGATCTCTTAACTAAGAGATTCTCACAAAGTATGATGTTATGCTGTCATCATCATTCATTTTCATGTCACGGAACTCATTCTTCAAACTCATTACTTGTCCAATGTTTATGACTGAGAAGAGGTTTGTTAGGGCATCATACATCTTCTTAGATGAGTCAAGATGGGAGATGTAGTGTATCAAATGGTCTTTTATAGAGTCCACTATGATACTCATGGCATTGATGTCATTGTCTTTGAACTTCTCCATAACTGCAACGTTTTGAGGTTCCTTCTCTTTTCCTTCTTCGAACTGTGGTTCCACGATCTTTCCTTTCACGATATCCAACACTTTATTCTTAGCAAGGATGAGGTCAATCCTTGTCTTCCACGCTCTGAAGTTAGAAGCCCCTTCTAACTTGTTTTCTAACTTCATAGAATAAGTCATAACTGCTTTGACTTGGTCAACCTTTGACTTTGACCAAAAACTCAAACTTGACGTCTTGGCTTGCTGAGAATACCAGGAGGTGCGCTAGGCTATCCAGAAATTAGGTCAATCTCTTCACTTAAGGTGCCTCAACAAGAGGGTTAGGGTTTCGTTGCTACAGCAAAAACTGGCTGCAACTACAACTGTAACTGAGCAATCCTCCCAATCTATCTTCCAACAGTTAAACTGTCCGAAGATAGTGTGGGCCCATAACCTGTTAGAAAGTAATGGATGTGCTTGTTTAACCATAGACAATATAACAATATTGTCACCCAACCATAGGACGAAGCCACCCCCGATCACCTTAACCTTGACAGAGAATGATTCCGGAAGAAAACCAATAGCCAACCACGGCTAATGCATAAAGATAACCAAGACTGATCAGAAAGTCCAACCATAACCAATAGAAAGTCCAAGCCTAAACCAGGAATACAGATTGCAGCAGCTGTCGGCTGTAGCTGCTCCCTAGACTTGCGCACTTGCCCAGTTTCTGCAGTGCGCACCTCTTCCCAGCTGAAATTTCGAGTTGTATGGTACAAAATGAGGTCTGGCTACTTGTATTTATACTGTTTTTCTACGCTGTCTGGGCCGACTTCTCATTTTGGATGCTAAATACGTAATATTGATTATTTCCTTGAGTTGACTTGTCTTCTAGGGTTAGGTTTAATGCTTTAGGGTTTCTTCTTGCTTCCCAGAATATTCTATTCTCATCAAGGTTACACGTGGAGGTAAATACCTCCCGCAGCGACCATAATATCAACATAGCGTACCTTCCTTCCTTAGCTTTTTTGGAAAGATAATTTAGTTGGTGAGAAGAATGAGATTACTAGAGAGCTAGCACTTTAGGGCTCTAATAATCACTCTTAAGAAAATGTACAATTGGCAAGATCAAGCGAGTAGTATAGTTATAGAGAGAAAGAAGCATTTGTTGTTTTTCCCCTAGAGTTTAAACAAGCAATTTCATAATCTTAGACATGAAACAAGTAAATTTTACCACAACCATTCATAGCATGAATAAAAATGCAGATTTTCCACTTACTTCACCAAGAGTAATCAAGTCAAACCCTAGTTGAAGACCATTCCACCATGAAAAATGCCAAAATACACCACCATAAAGCTCTCCCAAGAGGTGTGCACTAGTTATTTCAGCCAATAAACCTTAAAGAGGGCGAAAATTTCAGACCACCACTTTTGTGTGATTAGTTATGATCATTAAAATGAATGCACTTTATGTTTATTTATACAAAACTTTGACCTTTAATTAACTTTAGGTCAAAATTAAGGCCGACCTAGCCAATTTTAACATAATAAAAATAAATTAGCATCTAAAGACATCTCCAAGGGTGACCTCATGCCCTTCTAGGGTGACGTTGAGGCCTAAAGGTGAAACGTTGAGCGTAAAATGTAGGGTGCTTGGCCTCCAGAGGCCCCAGATGATGCCCACATGTGCCACCAGGCTCATAACTGCCTCCAAAATGAAAACCCTAGCTCTGGATGACGTCTTGGGTCATGATGGTGACGTCCAAGGCCCTCAAGGGCCAACACCCATGTGGAAGAGCAAGGTCCCCCTGGGTCTAGGTCTGCCAGGGTGCCTCCAAAGGCAACGTCCTTCTTTTTCCCGGTGCAAATCTTTAGTTTCTTCTTACCCCTGGTTGGGGTTGCATCATCCATCTATGGGCTTTAAGCCCCCATGAAGGTCTGAGCTAATCATTTCCTCATGTGTACCTGTCCACCGAGCAAGATCCTGCAGTAACAAGTACGCCCTCCAGGGGTTCATAAGTCACAAGGATCATAGCATGTAAATCACATCCAATAATTAAATTACCCAAACATGTGCATCAAACCCCCTTTAACCCAGGCAAATGCTCAAAGATGTTATGCAACTTGACAAGTTATGTTTGGAGAAAGTGTCAAGGTGTCCTATTGGGCTAATCTCCCTTAAGTTTGGGGTGTTTCCCAAGTGGGATCTAATCCAAGTCATGTAAGTGTATGAGGTGGCATGGGGTAAGTATTTAGGCATGGGGTGCATGTAATAACAAGGAAATGTAAAGCCTTACCTGTGGGTGCCTTTATAGAGGGCGAGCTACACCTTGTCATAAATGCAATTGTTTCCTAGCCCATTCATTGCCTTTTATTCTTAGCTTTACTTCTTTTGATCTTTTGTTTTTGTGCTTCAAGGGAAAAGTTGAGGGCCACTGTCCTGGCTTGATGACCAGAGGTGACAGCATTATCCACAAATATTTCACGGAAATGAAAAGGATGGCTCGTGACAAGACCCCCTTTCTCTTGGCTATGCCACCAAGAGTCACTACCCTAGTTTGGTGACCAGATAGGTGGTAGTGTCATACCGCTACATGCCCATGGTCATAATAGGTCAGCTCGAGATGAGACCTCCTATCCATCAACTAGTACCTTGAGTGTTTATGTATCTTATGGGTCCCCTTTTCTTACTGAGAAGCTTTGCACTGCTTTCTCGGGGATCCCTAGGCGTAGCATCTCAAAGGTTTCAACATTGGTTTTTAACTCTTGCCAACGATTTTACGCTCTGGGCCTTTAGCCCCTTCTTCCCATAAGGTAAGGTACAACCCTTCCTAGCGTAGCCAATCCCAATGCCCATACATGGATAGGGGAGATGGAAGGAATAAAGATGGAAAGTGGAAAGTATGGAGGGAATGGACTATGACTTTTCACAGACCCACCCAATGGCAACCCATCCTAACGGGAAACCAACTTACTAGGGCACCGTGTTACCTTCTAGGTATAAACGAGGCAAAGAGCATAATTCCCAAGCAAACGTCATGAAATGAAGAAGGATTTGATACAACATATTCAAGTGCTTCAAAAATCAAAGTGATACATACCTTGATACCCGGACTCATTACCTCATGGAGCAAGACCCACCGCTACTTCAGGACCAGGTTGGTGGGATGGATACTGTTGTTGGTGATAAGTGGACTGCACTGAAGAAAAGAGCTCTGGGGCCATGCTCAAGTCGTCTACCTCTCGGTACTCCATGCCTAGGACCTGTGGGCCTCGAGACGTGATCTCCTTAGTTATCCCTAGGGTAGGGGATAACACTACCTACTTTTGTTGTTGCTCCCCTTTACCTTTCACACTATGATGAATAATGACCGTACTTATGACGACTGAAGCACTTGATTTTACTCAAGTCCTTTCCTAGCTGTGAGGTTGACTCCTCACTCTTTCCCTTACCCTTGTTGGGTCCTTTACCTCAACCCTTATTTGACTAACCAAATAGCGCTAGGTTCTCTTCACCATCGTCCTTGTCGGCCTTTGACTCCATTCAAGTCTCCTCCTGGACACAATCATCCCAAAGCCTCTCAAAGTCAAGAAGGTTTTCCTGAAAGCAAATACCTTTGACAAATGGCTCCCATGAAACTGGGAATCCATTCAATGCCATGTTCACTAACTCTGCATCTTCAACCTTCTCCCCAACTATTGCAAGTTGATCACGAATCTGTGTGATCTTCATAAGGTAACTGGTGACTTTGTCTGATCTAGTCATCACTATGGATCTGAGTTTGTTCCACAATACCATCTTCCTATTTATGTTCCGACTCTGGTAAAGATTAACCAAGGCATCGAACATCTCCTCCATTGTCTTCTTCTTGGATACATGAGGGATCAATTGATCCTTTATGGCATCCCAGATCATCCACTTGGCCTTCACTTCCCTCTTGTTGTGAGCTACCAACTACTGTGAATCTGTAGGTGGAATCGCAATGCTCTTAATAATATCCCAGAGATCACTCTCTTCTAGTAAGAGTGTAAACCTCACCTTCCATGATAAGAAATTCAAGGCACCATCCAATCTGTCCTCAAACCTTAAGCACATTGTTGTCATCTCCAAGATCTATTGCACAAACTCCCAAATCTGAAAATTAGATTTGAAACTCTCTCACTCCTGGTCCTTCCCTGCAGTTGATTTGCCACTGCAAATTCTAGAGAATCTCAATCAAAGAAATATGTTCTAATACCATATGAAAATTCCCAAGCCTTAGATGACTAAAGTCCTTACGATCTCAATCAAACAAGTAGATTGTTGAATTTAATTAACACGGAAACAAATTTCAGACCATAGCATTAATCACACAATAGCGGGAAATCAAATAGCAAAAGCATAAAAATTGATTTACTCCTTCAATAACTGCTTTTCATTCCTTCGAAAAACTTACAAGGAAACCTCCACAAGCTGTCCAAAAAACAGCACTACATGGATACCAAAGAACACCTCAAACTGAGCAGAACAACCTGTTGGGAGAGTACGGTTTGTCAGTAAGAACTATATGGACACCGGTATGGCTCTGTCTATACGACTGCACGGATCCATATAGTGCTGTCCATATGACTGTACGGGATTGTTCCATATGCTGTACGGACTGTTGCACGGGACTGCGTGATTCCGGAAACATCTCTTTCCTGGCTGCCTGCTTTTTCTCCCTCTCTGTTGCTCAACCTGTTCAACTTCTCAAGTGTTCAAGTGTGTGAACTCTCTATCTTGATCTGTATTTTTAGTTTTAGCTGAGACCAAAACCATAATCTATTTCTGAGATTGCTCCTAGTCTAAATCATGCATGCATGAAATACACTTTTTAGACTCAACTGCTAAAAATAAGACTTTCACTTTTTAATGAAAGTGAATTACAAAATAGAATTTACTTTTCGAAAATAGAATCACTTTTTGAAAAAAGAATTACTTTTCAAAAACATCTCAAACTACTTCTCACATGTTCACATGGAACCTGTGCGGAAGTTCCTATCCCAACTATAATTCTCGACAACAATCTTGGGCATTCAAAGTTTATCAAAGCCAGACACAAGGTGAATGTTCATAGAGATCTTTTGTGCAGACATGAGTGTGTGTGATGGGACCCGATGCTTACAGGTCATTACTGCATCAGGGTAGCCAGGGCCTAACAATTTCAGTGAGGCTGTCCCTAGAGTCCTCTTCAGATACATAGCGGTTGTCCCTAGAGTCCTCTTCAAAGTTCAGATACATAGCGGTTTATTAAAGGTCCTGTCTGAAAATTTGGCATCTTAAGAAATAGCAGGTGGAAGAAAGTAACTTTTATTTCATTGTTTGCGTGGAAGGATAAAAACTCTTTCTTATCAGAGTTGTTTGCAACTACATTCTTCCTAGTTTATGCATCCTTCCCTCAATCAAAATCACAGGCATCGCTTGAATGTTTATTTTTAAAACTAATCAGAATAGCTAATAACTAAATATCAAGAATTATTTAATAGCAACAAGCTTGTGGAGCTAAAGAGACTATTCTTATTTCAGGGCCTTTGTGACAAATTTTACAGTGATGAGGGATGGCTCTAATGTACGGAATTTAATCTAGATACAGGTTTGATTTGATAGTTTTGCCCCCATCTGCAAGAAGTTTGGCAACAAAAGAATCAAAATGAAAGTGAGATGAAGCTTACACTGCTTTACAGGCACCAGGTACACAATATTTCAAATGCAGTCGAGCTAACCACAGCCTCGCCTGGGTGTTCATGTTATCGACTTCCAAAGCCAATTCAAAATTCTGCTTCGCTCTCTGCAAACCAACACAAATTTTAGATGCAAGAAAGTAAAAATTATCCAAAAACATTTAATTCACACCATGAGTACAAGAAGGAAGCCTTAGCTTTTATTTATATTAAGCCAAGCAGACAGAGAGTACAGTAAATTTATACATCTTGACGCTATCAAAAAGAATTTTGTTTGTTCTAAAAGTGCTGCAACACAATGCCCTTCAAATAAGGGTAAGGTCCGTGCATGCAAAGGAATCACAACAGCTTCGATCCACTGGTGAGGTTGAAAATGTATTAAGCCATCCACCAAGGTTCCATTCTCAGTGTGATCTGCCCTCCCAAATTGCATGTCAAAAAGGATGAAGCTGGGTGCAAATCTCAGACAAATTTGGTGGAATTGATACTTCTCGGACCTGGCACCCAAGCCGAAGGAAGTCCATGCCATGCACAAACTCTGACCTTGGGACACATTTCTTGAACCAACTTCCCAAAGAAAGGAATCACAACTACTGTAACACAAGTTCCAAGATAGATGTAGCAGTAATTGAATAGGAAACTACCTTCAGTTTGGCAGTTGCGATAGATGAGGTGTATACGATAAGAACAATATGCTACATAGAAAGCTGCACAGGTTTAGTTATGTAACCCTAGGGGTCCAAACCATCACCAAACTGGTGAAATTTATTCTATCAAAAAGCCTTCACACTGAAAGACATAACTACTACTAAAATGCATAGTAGTCAGATTCGGCCGTATGCTTTCTGTACAAAAGTTCGACAATAGTATAAAATTCGGCATATTTTCCGGACAGTACAGTACAGATACGGTACAGTCAACTTATTTTTTATTATCTTTGATAATATACCTAGTGTATTTGATACCAGTAAACCCATGAACCCAAAAGAACAACCCAAAAACCTAAAAAAAAAAAACAATTATAAATTTCGAAAGATTTTTTTTCCCTGAGTTATTGGAAGTTCCTACGTCTGACATTCTTCTAAAATTTAGAACAAAATGCATATTTTTGAAAATATAAGATGTATAATTCCGTATTGAAACCATACTGGATTTTTTTCTTTACATTTTTGCAGTACCTGATTGTCTTCTTATTCGAATCTTGCTATAATGCTCAAATGAATCCCAGATTGGATCCAATCGCAAATTTGCAAGAACTGAACCTAGCAGATAGATTGAAATTTGCAACCAGATCAAACCCATTCTGTCCAGAAAAATTTTCAACTTACTTTAAGCAGGGGTGTTAATAGTTCGTCATCGGGCTCTGTATAGTCAATCACCCTGTCGACTTCATGCAGAGCACTCCATCCTTTGCCAATGTACTCCATTGCTTTCTTGTTCCTGCTGTGCAGAGCTCTCTGCAAAATGCACTCATATTCACTGAATGGATTACGCTAAAATAAATAACAAAATAACAGAAAGTAAAAATTAACAAGGAGAAACCCACGTGAATTTGGACGGCAGGATGCAATGAAGCTATTCGCAGGGGCCTCGTCACCACAGACCTCCACATTTTGGGATTCTCCGGGACTTAAAGAGTATGGTATGATTAGCCAAGAACGTAAATCGAAGGCGGGGTCTGACCAGAGCTGAAGGCATTTACTGTGAAAAACTGCCAAAAGCTGAAGTGAATCCCACGAGTAATGGAGAATCTGAAGGTCTTGAAAAAATAAGTGGGGGAAGAAAATCGATTGACAAAGTGATGCCTACCACCAGATATTTCTCCTGCAATAAATTTACAAACCAATGCCGATTGACAAAGTGATGTGTACAAAGAAATTTATGTTTCCGTGTCTCCTTGATGTTCAGATTGGCATTTTCTACACAGGAGAAGAGACTTCCATGATCCATTTAATTCATCGGTTTTTATTCATTTGCTTTTCCTGCACGAGAATGACATTCATTCACTCGTTCGATATATTTCCCTCGATCACTTTTGTTTTTATTCATTTGCTTTTTTCCTGCACGAGAATGACATTCATTCACTCGTTCGATATATTTCCCTTGATCAATTTTGTAGTATAGTGGGATGCAAGTTGTTAAAACTAGCAAGAGGAAAGTGGTAGTTTTTTCTAGCAAAAGAAAACAAAAACATAATTAACATAAGTTTTACTTTGAAGGCAAGGCAACACTCTTGATGAAGTGGCAGATTACAAATATCTTCGAATTGACTTCAACAAAAATGTAAGTTGGGAAGGTTGCAGAAAGAAAAGAACTTTGGGAGGTTGGAAAGCATTCTATGCTTTCCAAAATAGGTGCAGAGAGGCAGAGCTATGGGATTGGAAGACTATGCAAATTCTTTTTGGGCTTTTAGTGATCCTGGTGGTTCTTTGTGGTTGTATAGTGTGGGCCAGCGGTACATCTGACTTATAATAGAAGCAAATTGAGAAGATTCAAAAACGGTTGATTACAAACAAGTTTAAAATTAAAAGTTCAGTTCATTATGATATCATGCTGAGTGAAATGTGGGTTGCTCCTATTGAAGCAATTGCTATGGTGTGTCTCATAAGATATCTAAAAAAAATTGAGCAAATGGAAGACGGTCAGTGGCCTAAGGTTGTCTTCAATGACATATTGTGCAAAAGAAAGAAGACGTGGATGCGACAAAATATTAAATGGCTTAGTAAATGGGATATTCACTTGAACAGGTGCCCTACAAACAATAAAGAGATAAAGACTTTTGTTATTGATAGGTTATGTTGAAACAAACTTTATTTTTCCTAAAAACCTTAAACTAAAATAAAAATTTGGATTATGGAGCCACCCTTGATTTTAAAAAAGGAGTCAAAGTGTGAAAAGCTCTTCAAGAGTTTCGGGTTTCGGGGCTCTCCTATTTACACAGTTTGATATTTAACGACAACCCCAAAGTCCCGATACCGAAGTCACGAAAAGTAAATTTAAAAGAAATTAAACCGAGTTAATAACAATAATTAAAAAACGTTTAACGGTAATTTAAGCTTATCGTATTTTCGTTTTCGGGGATCTCAACTCAAACAGCAATTCAAAATCCCGAGCATAAGTCTCGAAATCCAATTTAATCGCGATTAGTTAAATTTTAAACATACTTAATATCTTGTTAATCAGTCGTGTTTTTTTTTTTTTTAAATCGGAGAATTATCACTCATCTCACTCAAAAAAAAAATGAAACATGAAGTCCCGAAAGTATTAAGCGCTTAAGTGTGATTAACTTAACATCAAAACAAAGGTTAACGATATAAATTGGTTTTTCGCATTTTTTCTTTTCAGGATTTTTCAAAGACATTTCATTCGAACTCCCGGTTTCGAATCGCCGAAATTTGGCAGCATTTATTATAGATTAATGAAATATCTTATAGTGTAAGACGTGTATCTCCAGTTGTACTCTCCTCATTAAGGCAAATGAATTTATCGCCCATAGAAGCACAGTCTAATTAAGGCAAGCTGAAGGCGAATAAAGGTTTATAATTCAAATTTCTTTCTCACTTTCAGCAAATTAGCAAGTTGTATATGAGAAAGCTTATGCCTTATTTTCTGTAACAGCTACTCGTTTTTTATCACAGGTATCATGGCACCCAGGAAAACACAGAAAAAGAGTGATGACGTTGGTGAAAGCTCAAATCCGAACTCAGATGTTCTATCTGATACCACACCACATGTTGTAGATTCGGTCAGGTCCTGGATGCAAATTTTTGAAATCTTGGAGCATGAGGTTAAGAATTGCCTAGACAATTTTAGAAACGAAAGGACTGATAAGACTGAAAATAAACTCAGAGATATAGCAGAGGTCGAGCTCCATAAAGTAGCTACACGACCGAAGCTCATGCCATACAATGACATGATAAACTAGGTTCTGATGAACACCGATGTGCAGACCAGGAGCATCACGAACCATCAAAAGTCCATCGTCGGCTCATTCAGGCCAAAACACATTCAAGTAATGTACAAGCTATCCCATGTTTCTAAATATATTTATAATGTTGAATTCGTAGAAGAGTTTCAACGAAAGGAGTGTACAKAATTTGACCAAACCTATCCAGATATAATCAAAGGATGGTGGGGAATTCCAACAAAATTTAGAGCTGATACCCATGGCGTTTATGCCACAACATTGTTAAATGAATATATGGTCTATATAGCAATGATGTTATGTAGACTATTTGGGAGGAAAAGCCCTACCCATTTCCCCACGGAATGGATGCCAATTATACACGAGATAGCCGAAGGCTACACTTTCAACTGGGGTAAGATTCTATCAGATAACCTAACCAAGGAGATTGTTGAGTACCAAATGGAAAAGTCAAAAGGCCAACCGGCATCTTTTTACATGGCAGCGTATGTTATGGACGCTATCTGTTATATGACCCCTTTTCCATTGATGAATTGGAGTTGGAATCCAACCTGTGCAGAACCCATCCATTTCTATCACTCTCAACTATGGGAAGAAAAAGTAAAAGATTTCTTTTATGAAATATGTCACTATGTAGTGATCCATGTGCATCAAATATTGTATGGATACCCACCCCCTCGAATTTCGGAGCAAGAAACCTCAAGACAGTTGCAGATTGGTTTATCGAAGAGAATTTCTCTTATGTCAGAGTCTTCGGATGTTCAATTCCCCCTCATGCTCTCCCAAAATTTCTCCCTGGCAGACTGTTGTGCAGAGAAGTAGCTTATCAAATAATAACAGGAGGCATTGGCAAAGAGTTAAAAGCAGTTTAGAAGAAATTTTGGCCAGCTTTTCTTATACATATTAGAAGGTTTTCATTGCTAAATTCTGGCCATTCCAAGGTAGAAGTTGCAGCACTTGAAGACATTAAACTGGTAGATGTTGAACTCAGAAGGCATGATCCATATCAAATTGTAAGAAATCATCTAGCTCATTGCAATATGAAAACGTATGAGCATGAAGACTCCCCCTGCGACGACATACTTAAAGGAGCCATAGCCTATGAGGAGATATTAGACAGAGTCCAGGGGTTACCCCTTGACCTATAGGCCATCTTTCTTGCTTTCTAGAAGCACAGACGAAGTGGGTTGCCAAGGATACTACAGGGAGAATCGATAACCCCCCCTTCAGAACAAGAAAGTATACCTCCAGGTTTCGAACCAAAATCTCTAAATAAAGAGACTACAGAGGAAGACCCAAAGAATCCTGAAGTGTCTTCACAAAAAGCAGAAACTTCGCAGACAGAGCATCCAGGGTCTGAAACAGATTCTAAGTCTGAGACACCTTTAAAAATGAATCAAATGGCTTCTCCTTTATCGTCAACTATTCCTGTTGATACCCCCAAAACAACAGAAGGAACACAATTCACTGAGTTAGGCAGTTCTATTACAGCATTGACTCCTTTACAGTCAACTTTTGGGACTCCCCATCTTGAATTTATGTACATAAGCGATCTTACCCCAATCTCTATTGAAGAAATACCTTCCTCAGACTTCTTTTTCAGTAGGAAGAGGAAAGGTGTAGTGAAACAAGAAATGCACCTGAAAGAAGGTACAATGGTAAAAAAGCACAGGGTATTTGTTGATGGACAAAATCTAGAGGACGAGGATTTTGCTACAGATGTAGCAGGCTCTTTAGGAGCTTTCGCAACGACCAATTTGTTTTCAGTTGATAACTTGAAAGCAAGGCTTAAGCAAAGGAATCAAATGATAGCCCAGCTTCAAAGTCAAATAAGAAATACAGAGAAAAATATTAGAGATGAGATAAATAAAGGACTGGAACAGGCCAGAGTTGCTGACAAACAACAGATTCAAATGCTCAAGTCTAGTCTAGATGAAATATACAAGAAGATGCAAGCAAGTCAAGGGTAGGTCATTAAGCAAGAGGAATTAGTAAAGCAGTTGCAAAATAAATTGAGTTCTATTGAAAGCCAGGTGGTAAATATAACGATAATCCAAGCTCAGGCATTGGAAGTGCACCAAAAGCTAGAGGCAGAACAACAAAGCCTATTTTCTAAAGTAGAGATCATTCAGAACCATTTTCGAGATGTAAGTCAATCATTGGAGAACATTGCTTTCAAAGAAAAAGAGGCTATAGCAGCCCGGGCCGCTTTCTAAAAGGCAGTCATATTTTCAACTAAAGAAGAGGTACCAGTAAATCCTAAATTAACTGTCATTGAACAAGTCAGGGGTGATATCATGTTGAAGGTATGGGAGGCCAATATATTTGAAAGTAGGAAAATGGCCAAAGAGATAACGGAAGAATGTGAAGAGACTTTCGATTTGTTAGATAAAAAATTGCTAGACATTGGAAAGGGTGATTGTCCTGGACTACTTGGACAGATCAATGTTATAAGACATCAACTAAACCTAAAAAAGAGCTTAAATGAGGCCCAGATTGAAATTTCGCAGTTGATACAGGTCAATGTTGCACAAATGGACAAATGGTTGGTGAAGCCAAACTTACAATTACAATCAGTAAAATTTGAGGATAAAAGGATTGAGGACAGGTTGTCGAAAATTCAGAGGAAGTTGTATATGTTTGAAGCAAAGGATGAGTCGGAGCCTTCGCAAAGATTAGCGCAGTTTATAAGGAGGTGTGTTGAGTGTTTTGAGCCAAGTGAAGCAACTACTTCAAAGAAATGATGAAACGATACATGCTGCCCGTTATACCGGTGCATGTAAGAAGATAGGAAAGAAACTAGTGGAATGGTTCAAGTCTTTATTTTTTGTAACCGTTAAATATCTAGGAGTAAGGAAAGTTACAATTGTCTAGGTTTGAGAACCTTTGTATAAATATAATTTCAAAAGACTTAGAGAAGGCTTTTTTTTTTGGGTCGATTGTAGCAGAGAAATTTCTCCTTTACTAGAATTAATGACAATGCAAAACGGAGATTCCATATTCCGTCAACCCTGAGTTATGTGTTCCTCTATACTTTCATGTTCAACATCATTTCTTACATATCTTTGATGAATGTTTCACTACAATTTAGTACAACATCTACTGTGGTTATTTGTTATTTAGTCATCTAATTATTTTACAGATTTTCCTCTATGTTTGCTATCAACAGACACAAGACCTATGAACTATTTAGATCATCATATTTTATGCTTCATTAAAAATTTCTTGTCTAATTTCTTCTTTTGTTACAAAGTGAGATTCTTCCATGATTGATGCCTCACGTTGTTTAAACAACTTTGTGTTTTTCTTTCATCACATACATTATTTTCGATTTAACTCGGGAATGGGAAACGACCTCTGAAATTGTTACATTATTAATTCAAATTTGGGAACTTCTCTCATATAATCTAAAATAGAAACAACAAACCTCGAAAACCAAACAACAAATCTTCTAAACCTTCTTTTTCTCCATGACTGTACATGCTGCAAGACAACCCAACATTGAACTTGAGCTCACAGATCAGACCAACATTGCTTTAACGTTGTTTAATACTATCTTTGAAACTGCCACCACCCAGGTTGAACTTGAACATTCATGGACAACCATTGAACAGGACATAAGCATCCATGAATGTTTTGAAGCTAGACAAAGACAACTCAGAAATCAGCCATAGCTTCTTTCCTAAAGAACTATTTTTTCTCTTTATATATTTTAAACCCTCTTTACTTTTTTGGATGCCTAGACTTTATACTTTAAAGCCTTAAGTATAAAATCTGGAACAACATCTTTTTGGCGTCGTTGTCGGGGAACGAAGAAACGAAGTTATTTTTCCCTGGGAAGAACGACATTGATAATTTCTTTCTTTGATGGTGAACAAAGATTGAAATACTTTATTAGGCTATTTTTATCTTTCACTTGGTAACTCCACGATTAATAAACTGGCTTCTAACCGAAAGAATACCAGAAAAAATCCAGATAACAAGCAGACTTCGCCTGTATCCGACCCAGAAAAAATTTTGAAATCAAGAAGACACCTTAAACAGGTTGCTTCATCGACGAGTAAGATTTATCAACCTAAATTCACATAGTCGAATACTAAGGATCTACTTGAAAGGACGAATGCCCCACTCCTTTGTGGAGAACCATCCATTGATAGAATCAAAATCCTAGAGCCTGGGTTGGTCTTACCCGAATTTAAAGCCGAGGCTTTTTCAATTGTTTCTTTTACCAATAAAGGCAAAAGATCTATCTCACTTCCCGAAGTTCAGTTTCCAATCTCTCATAACTCCGAAGAATATATTGTTTACCTTGACTCGACTCCTGTTAGTTCTCCCGTATATACGCCCTGTGAGTCCAAAGAAAACAGTCCCCGTTTTCCAAGTCCCTCTTTTTCAAGCTTCCTGTCTCTTGACAATCTGTTTCTCGAAACTTGCTCTCCCTTTCCAGACACAACCGAAGGGTTACCACACCCCTTTAAAAGTACCCCTTATAATCTTCAAGTTTCATCTCCTGAATTTTCAATGGCTGCGGCCGGAGCAGGTGGTGTCGGAGGTGCAGGAGGAGGAGGAGTCAGTCAAGGACCACCTCCACCTCCTAGAATTTTTGCTAAGGTAGTTGCTAGATATGCCCCTCTAGTTCTCCCAGTTCCCCTCCATGACCTACCTAAAAATTATATGAAAAATCTATCGAAATTCACTGGGGAGGGAGACTTGACTGTTGTCGAACACATCAATTTCTTTGATCAATTCGCTGACATCCTTGGTCTTGAACATGAGGATGTTTATTCGAGACTCCTAGTTCAAACTTTTGAAGGACAGGTGAGAACTTGGTTCCGAGGTCTAGTAGCAGGGTCAATAGGATCATATGAGGAGTTGGAAAATGCTTTTATCAGACAATGGGGAGAAAGGAAAGATCATCTATACTATCTAACAGAGTTTGGGGCTCTGAGAAAGAAAAATTCAGAATCAGTTCTCGAGTTTACCCAAAGATATTGTGGATAGATTGGGTCTCGAAATCACTCGACCATACAGAGACTTATATTCGTTTGATTCAAGAATAGTAAAATGTGTGGGTATGATAAAAGATCTAGTCGTTAATCTTGCTCAAGTTCATGTGAAAAGTGTTCTGATGTATGTAGTTGTCGCTGACATACCCCCAAAGTAGGGCATGTTGTTATCCAGGTCTTGGGGCACTAAGCTTGGAGGATCCCTTCAATTGGATATGATGTACGCCACAATCCCAATCTTTGGAGGATAGTTCACACATTTATACAGAGAGACGAGGTTGGCGTTCATGGTAAGTGATCTGTTGAAACTAGAGAACTACCCTGTTTATATTGTTGATCAGGATTTAGGGAATTGTATTCTATCTATTGATGATGATATTGATGTATGTATAGAAGAAAGTTGTATAGAAAAAAGAAGAAAAAATAAATAAAGATGTATATAGTTCCGGAGTTTGGAAAATGTATTTTGGTGCTTCATCTTGTGAAGAAGCAAGAGTTGGAGTGTTGTTTGTGGCACCCAATGATGATTTCATTATACCTTTTTCTTATAGATTACAATGGGACATAGATTATACTAACAATGTATGTGAATATGAGGCTCTAGTTCTAGGATTAGAAGCTGCCAGAAAATTAAAAATCAAGAACTTAGAAGTCTACGGTGATGTTGAGCTCATCATAAAACAAGTTAATTGACAGTACCATGCTAAGCACCCAAGGTTGAGATCTTATAGGAACTGTGCATGGGATCTAATTGAGAACTTTTTCTCATCGGTTAATGTCCATTTCATTCCTAGGACTGAAAATCAACAGGTTGATTCACTGGCTAAAGCAACCTCAACCTTTGCGCCTCCAACCATTTTTAAACTTAAATACCATATAGAGATGAGGCATAGACCTTCCATACCGAATAACATACAACATTGACAAGTTTTCAAGGATGAAGAACATATCAGGAAATTTTTAGAAATGGTAGATGATTTCGCTGAAACACGCGTCGACCAAGAAAACCAGAATGATCCCGCTTGGATCATGCAGGAAGGGGAATATCCCTAAGAGTTTCAAGATAAGATTGTTAATCATCATATGCTTATTTTAAAAAATAATCAAATCCCCAAAGGCCTGATACTCTTAGAGAGGTTATTTAATCATGACGATATCCTTGTGAAGTCCACTTTACAGCCTCAACCAGAGGAGGTTGAAGATTGCGATATAGGTACCAAAGAAAATCCTAGGTTGGTCAAATTATCTAAGTACCTGCCACCTGAAATAAAAAGTAAGTATGTTGAGTTGCTTAGACAATATAAAGATGTTTTTTCTTGGTCCTATGATGAATTGAGAACTTATGACACTACTATAATGGAACACAAAATTCCTCTGAAACAAGGTGTCAAACCTTTTAGGAAAAAACTCAAACAGATTAATCCTATATTATTGCCGGTGATAGAGGAAGAAGTGAAAAAACTTATGGATGCCAAGATCATTGTCCCACTAAAATACTCTAAGTGGGTAGCTAATTTAGTCCCAGTAAGAAAGAAAAACGACGAAATCAGACTGTGTGTAGACTTCAGAAATCTAAACAGATCATCACTCAAAGACAATTATTCATTGCCTAAAATGGATCACGTTTTAGAGAAAGTAGTAGGAGCTAACAGAATGTCTATGATTGATGGTTTTTCAAGCTACAATCAAATTGCAGTCCATCAAGATGATAAAGAAAAAACTGTGTTCACTACCCCTTGGGGTACCTTTATGTATGACAAAATGCCTTTCGGTTTCATGAATGCAAGAGCAACTTTCCAACGAGCAATGGACATCGCCTTCATCGGCGAAAGAGATAAGTTTGTTGTTATTTACCTTGATGATCTAACTGTTTTTTCTAAATCTGATGCAGAACATCTAGTGCACCTCAAACAAACTTTCAAAAAGTGTCGCAAATTTGGTTTGTCTCTTAATCCCAAGAAATCTCATTTCGCAATGCAAGAAGGTAAACTCTTGGGCCATATAGTGTCTAGAGATGGAATTAAAATCGACCCGAAAAGAATTGAAGCAATAGATACAATTAATATTCCCAGGAATAGGAAAGAAATTCAGTCATTTTTAGGGAAAATAATTTTTTTGAGAAGATTCATTCCAAATTTTGCTGAAATCGTAAAGTTGATTATAGATATGCTTAAAAACGACAACGAGGTAAAGTGGACAAACAAGGCTAAGGCATCATTCGAACGCATTAAAAAGGTCATAGGTGAAGCACCAGTATTGACAAGTCCTGATTATTTGAAAGAGTTTTTGATTTTTTCATTTGCTTCTGAGCATACTATTGCAGTTGTATTGTTACAACAAAAATGACGAGGGTTTTGAGCAGTCCATTGCATTTTTTAGTAAAAGTCTCAGAGACGCTGAGCTAAAATACGACATATTGGAAAAACAAGCTTATGCAATGGTGAAAGCTTTCAAAGCTTTCAGAACTTACGTACTTCATTCAAAGATCATTGCCTATGTGCCTACCAGTTATGTTAAAGATATACTGGTTCAACCTGACAGTGATGGAAGGAGAGGCAGATGGTTAGCCAAAATTCAAGAGTTCGACCTAGAAGTCAAACCAACTGAACTTATCAAAGGTCAAGGTTTGGCTAAATTGTTGGCTGAATCAAATTTGAAATCACTCAGAATAAATCATCTACAAGAAAACAAAGTATTCTTAGAGATAGATGAACTCGATGTCACTGTGCACACAACCGAAATTCTAGAAAAAATCTCTTCTTCAATTTGGTACCGCGACATTGTTTCTTATTTATTGACCCTCCAGTGTCCCAGTGAACTAACATCATCTAAATCTAGGACATTGAAATTACGCGTTGTAAAATATTGTATTATAGATGGTCAATTGTATTGGAAAGATCCCCTGGGTTTCTTGCTGAGTTGCTTAGTAGAATCTGAAACAGAAAAGGTTATAGACGAATTCCATGAAGGAGTGTGTGGAGGACACCACGCTTGGAGAGCAACAGCTTATAAAATCCTAAGAGTCGGGTATTACTGGCCGAAATTATTCACTGATGTAAATACTAAAGTCTGAACTTGTAATCCTTGTTAGTTGTTTACAGGCAAGTAGAAAGTCCCTACATTACCTTTAGTGCCAGTTAAAACTGAAGCTCCTTTTCAGCAATGGGGTCTTGATTTTATTGGAGAAATCCATCCACACTCGAGTGCTCAACACAAATGGATTCTGACCGCTATAGACTATTTCACTAAATGGGTGGAAGCTATTCCTACGCGAAACGCAACTGACACAGTACTGATCAGCGTTCTGGAGGAGAATATCCTATCAAAATTTGGTTGTCCCTGAAAAATAGTGACTGATAATGCTCAGGCCTTCAAGTCCATGGCCATGATAAGCTTTTGACAAAAATATAATATTGTGCTAGGACACTCCACGACCTATTATTCACAGGGAAATGGATTAGCTGAGTCATCTAACAAAAGTCTAATCACTATAATTAAGAAAGTACTGACCGACAATAAGAAAGCATGGCATGTGCATTTAAAGCATGCTTTATGGGCTAACAGGATAGGCACAAAAACGTCAATCAGAATGTCTCCATTTCAGATGGTATATGGAACTGACGTCATTTTACCAATAAATCTAGCGCTACCAATAATGAAACTCTGGCAAGTCTCACAAGAAGAACCAAATGACATTACCAGGAGGATAAATCAGCTGATTGAAGTTCAACAAAATAGGGCAGAGGTAGATAAAAAGCTACAGAGGTATCAAGATAATATGAAAGCCTTATTTGACCAAAAAGCTAAAGACAGAGAATTCCTCCCTAGTGATTTGGTCCTAAAATGGGAAGCCAGGAAGGAAGATGCTGGTAAACATGTAAGTTTGATCAGATTTGGTGCAGACCATACAAAATTACAGCCTCTAAAGGAAAGAATGCATTTCTATTAGAAAACCTTGACGGAAAGATTCTTACTGCCCCTGTCAACGGGCGGTACCTTAAGCATTTTATGCAGTTATATGTTTCTGAAATCTCATTGTACATATCGTTTTGTTTTCATGTTTTGTTTATAGTTATCTTTCTTTCGGTAAGTCTTTATTTTTTTTATTGTAAATATAAAAAGTCGGTTTAAAACCAAAATAAAAAATATATATACAAAATAGGAAAAAAATTGCAATAAGAAGGTTTCCAATCTACTAGAGTTCCTGATAGCTATCATGATTATCTTATTGCAAGAGACCTGTTGATAAGCCAAGAGACTACAAACATAAAAAAGGTGACATGTATGGATACTCACATTAAATGTCTCCCGAAAAAGGTAATGGAATAACAATGTTTTTGGCTAGAAGTATAAAAACTGCAGAGGTATAAATTTATGTCTTAAAAACTCAGGTTATAATATCCTAGGAGATGTAAACAAGTAAGACAATAATCTCATGTTTACTAAATATTAACACTAAAATTTTAATCAGACAAACGAAAAGCAACTTTTCAAAAANATATATATATATATATATATATATATATATATATATATATATGAAAAATAAGCAATAAAGAGAATGTAAGGAAAAGTTTTGAGTTGAGTAAGAAACTTGTTAAGAGTAATTGTACCCACAACAGAATATCTAAAACCCCTTGCTTTTCCCCTGTCTATGATCAAGTTTTCTCTTCACCTGGTCCTTGATATCTTCCCATAAGATTCATAAGAGAAGAAAGGTCTCACCTTAACTTTGGAAACTCATAAACTAACCTTCAAAAACAAGAACAAGTAAAAATTTTATAGTTCCTCTAACTTTAGCTGAACCGGAAGTATGTCTAGGCTAATCCTAGCTCTCTTAGTCATTCTAACAAGAATAAACTGATTGGTTTCTCTCAAGGAAAATCCCTAAAAAATATAATAAGAATTCCCCTTAAGAATCTCCTTGAAGCCAAAGATGTTTGAAGGTCAGGAGAGGATTAGTTGAAACAAACTTTAATTTTCCTAAAAACCTTAAACTAAAATAATTTTTTTGATTATGGAGCCGCCCTTGATTTTAAAAAAGGGGTCAAAGTGTGAAAATCTCTTCAAGAGTTTCGGGTTTCAGGGTTCTACTATTTACGCAATTTGATATTTAACGACGACCCCAAAGTCCCAATACCGAAGTCACGAAAATTAAATTTAAAAGAAATTAAACCGAGTTGATAACAATAATTAAAAAACGTTTAACAGTAATTTAAGCTTATCGTATTTTCGTTTTCGGGAATCTCAACTCAAACAACAGTTCAAAATCTCGATGCCTAAGTCCCAAAATCCAGTTTAATCACGATTAGTTAAATTTTAAACATACTTAATATCTTGTTAATCAGTCGCGGTTTTGTTTTTGTTTGTTTGTTTGTTTTTTTTTTTTTTTTTTTTTTTTTTTTT
>ML779259.1:981260-1002680 GCA_009831015.1 Picea engelmannii
GATTACAGGTTGGTGCATGGTTGATGCACTTGTTTATGGTACAGGTTGATTACAGGTTGGTGCATGGTTGATGCACTTGTTTATGGTACAGGTTGATTACAGGTTGGTGCATGGTTGATGCACTTGTTTAAGGTACAGGTTGAGGTACAGGTCGATGCATGGTTGATGCACTTGTTTATGGTACAGGTTGATTGCAGGTTGGTGCATGGTTGATGCACTTGTTTATGGTACAGGTTGATTACAGGTTGAGATACAGGTTGATGCATGATTGATGCATGGTTCAGATTTATTTGTACAGGTTTACAACAATATATCTCACAGTGATAGTGTGACAGTGGTTCCATCATTCTACTTCTACTTCAGGGTGGCAGGACGGGGCAAGGATAGGTGGTTGTAGCCACCTTCCGGTTGTAGACGAAGAACATAGGGGGTTGTAGCCTCCTTCTGGTTGTAGCCACCTTCCGGTTGTAGACGAAGAACATAGGGGGTTGTAGCCTCCTTCTGGTTGTAGCTAGAGAATTGGGGAGTTGGATTTTCCCTTAGGTTGTAGCCTGAGAAACTAGGGGGTTGGAGCCTCCTTCCAGTTGCAGCTGGAAAACAAAGGAAGTTGGTGCTTCCAATGAATGTAATTCTTCAAGACATATAAGAAAAAGCATTCCGTGGTTTTCTCCCGATTTTGGTTTTCACGTAAAACACTAGTGTACTGTGCATGTGTATGATTGTTCATTTGTTCATTGTTTATTTACTCTACAGTTATTGGATGATAATGCTTCATTGATATAACACTTGGATTATATGGTTAAAAGGGATTAAATTGCTCTATTACTGATTCACCCCCCCTCTCAGTAATCCAATAGACTTGACTCCTGTTGGTTCTCTCGTATATACGCCCCGTGAGTCCGAAGAAAGCAGTCCCCGTTTTCCAAGTCCCTCTCTTTCAAGCTTCTTGTCTCTTGACAATCGGTTTCCTGAAACCTGCTCGCCCTTTTCAGACACAATCGAAGGGTTACCACACCCCTTTAAAAGTCCCCCATATAATCTCCAGGTTTCATCTCCTGAATTTTCAATGGCTGCGGCCGGAGAAGGTGGTGTCGGAGGTGCAGGAGGAGGAGGATCCGGTCAAGGACCACCTCCACCTCCTAGAATTTTTGCTAAGGTAGCTGCTAGATATGCCCCTCTAGTTCTCCCAGTTCCCCTCCATGGCCTACCTGAAAATTATATGAAAAATCTATCAAAATTCACTAGGAGGGAGACTTGACTGTTGTCGAACACATCAATTTCTTTGATCAATTTGCTGACATCCTTGGTCTTGAACATGAGGATGTTTATTCGAGACTCCTAGTTCAAAATTTTGAAGGACAGGTGAGAACCTGGTTCCGAGGTCTAGCAGTAGGGTCAATAGGATCATATGATGAGTTGGAAAATGCTTTTATCAGACAATGGGGAGAAAGGAAAGATCATCTATACTATCTAACCATGCTTTGTAGTCGATTGGACCCAAACATGCAATACACTAATTTGGATTGCATCATCATATAATTTTTCATCTATCTTGGTACTTTCTAGGTAGAAAAATTGGGGGATTTGGCTTGTAGGGCCCATTTTATCGGTCCCTTGTCATTGTTCTACCCACTAAGACCTTTCCAACGGTGTAAAAATCACCTCAAATGAAGCAAAAGGTATGACTCCCACATGTTGACCTACCTTGTTGACCACCATAGTACTGAATGGATGCCACATCGACCCCCATGAATCATGCATGTGGGATTAGCCATGTGTGGACTTTCAAGAAGATTCTAGAAGGTCCAAAACCTAAAACTAATTAAGGGTTGAGACATGCAAAATAACCCTAGATTACAATAAGGCTATGTTAAATATTGGGTGGCTAGGAGGAGAGACGGTTCCATTCTTTGGCATTGTACTCTTTCCATAGTTGAGCAAAGCATCTAGGATAGAGATTTGAGAGAATAATAGAGGAGAAAGAATATTCTATAGCATCCATTCAAGACACAATGTCGAAGGAAACACCATTGTGAGTGCCTATTTCTTTGTATTTGAATTTTCTTAACTGAAGAAAAGAGAACAAAGCATAGTCCTCACCTTCGAGTCGGGTTTTATCTCATTTTGGGTTTCTCGGGATAGACGTTGTGTTCATTTGTGTGGATGGTGTATTCATTTGATTTGTCACACACCCACTACGACAACCTAGATTTTTCGTCTTTTTCTTCGAGGGACAGAATCCCTGAATTTCTACGGGGCCTAGCACAGATCATCCCTTCCCTTATCCTCCTCCAAACGACCACAAGTTGGCCTTAGCGCAAGTGCCTTTCACAACTCGCGAGTTGGAGAGTCAAGGCTCTCGACTCCTCTTTCTCCAAATGCTGATACCCAAGATGCGATACGGGTATGGCTCCTTCCTAACTAGCGCCTACTACATATAACTGTAAGCTAGGCTAAACACTAGCACTACTCGCAGCTCGTGACCTTGCGAGTTGGAGTGTTGAGCCCTCGTGCTCTTCCTTTGAGAATCTCCAATACGTGATAGGTCAACGTTACGTGGACTCTACCAAAGCGACGCGTACACGCCACTTGTCTCCTC
Organism: Picea engelmannii; assembly: GCA_009831015.1. NCBI lineage: Eukaryota > Viridiplantae > Streptophyta > Pinopsida > Pinales > Pinaceae > Picea > Picea engelmannii. The sequence continues at coordinate 983,860 of ML779259.1, forward strand.
CGTTGTTCTCTGCTTACAAGCTGTGTCGCTGTCGCTCGTCACACGAGACCTCAGCTCTCGACGTCTCGTGGCCTTAGCAGTCAAGGTGCAACTTCTTCATTCTTTGAAACCCCGAGCCACGATAAGTCAACAATGGGTTGACTCTTTCCCAGGCGACAAGTGTCCACCACCGGTCACCCGCTTCCACCTTTCTCTGGGTGCATGTTGTTACGCCACCTATCAACCACGCGGTCCCCACCTAACAGAGGTGCCACATGTTCACACGAGCCCTCGATGCTCAACACTTCGCAACTTCTGTAGTCGAAAAGAGATTCTTTCAACCTTTGAACCCTTGATACGCGATACCATGTGGAGGTTCTGATCCAACGGTTCTCCTGTGGCTTGGATCCAACGACCACGATCACGTCGTGATCTCGCGAATCGTGAGTTCGTGTAGTCCTACCCTTGACCACTCTAAGTCGTGAGTCAGCGAAATGCTACCCGACTGCCATGTGTCCTGTGTCGATGGACGGTTCCGAATACTTCAGGAGTTTCAGGACGTTGTCGAGTCCACTCCCCTGCCTATGCAAAGGTTAAGATCGACGATCATTAGAGCTCCGACAGATCCTTGGATCTACAATCCTAGATCCCATCGCTACTTGCAAAGGCTGAAAGGGGCGAGGTGTTAACACCTGTGCTCCTCCTCTAGATCCATCGGTCTTGACAAAACTGGGGTATTTCCGAAAGGATTCCGATCGTTCGTCTACCAAACGATGGGGTATTCTCTTTCGATAATTGGACTCACTATCCTTTATGAGCTTGAATCACGAAATTCAACCTCTCGAAGCTTCAAACTCCTACGACTCCGAGACCTTAGAGAGCTACTCTTTCTTGCATAAGGTTTCCAGATCCGGATCGCATGAACCTTCAGGCGGTTCTTAGGCAATCGTCCCTAATCTTAGTCGAGTCTCTGGGTAAAGGTTCGGTACGGTTCCAAGGTTTATGGGATAATCCCCGGGGAAGAGTACTCTTGAGGAGCCTTCCTAGAACATTACGAGAGTCAAGCAAACAAGACGATTCTCGGTGGAGCGAACTCATGCCCCAAACTTAATCATTTGTATAGAAACCAACTATGGCATGTAAGTATACACATGCATCCATTATTTCCAGTCTAAAACACCAGGCAATCATTCCACACAGAAATCATTATGGGCATATAAACAGGAGCATGTATTCATGATATTCAATTCAAAATATAAGGCATAAAACACTTATCAGATCTACCAGGCGTGATGAAACTGCTGAGAGGGGTGCTTGTTTCCACCCAATCGTAGGCTCAATGACTCCAAATGGATTTACCACTAGCCACCCACGAGCTAGACCACGATGCTTTGAGGTTCAGTCTCCTACTTCCAACTCAACGGGAGTCAAGGATGAAGGTTACTGTCCTTCTCCTATGTTCAGAACTCCCTGTGTTTCCATGGTTTTCTCCAGTTCTCTTCCGCGATCCCTGTCACGTGCGCTCTCCCCCCTTTACCACATTTCCTCTCTTTCCTTTTTCTCTGCAAGGTTGCGTGTGGCACGAATTTCGCCGTCCGTGGTCAGGTCTGAGAGCTGTTACGGATGGGCGGTTCACCCCCATCCCTTCATTAACTCTTGAGGAGCCTCCCTACCTACCAATCTGACGGGAAATCCATTCTAGGTCAGAGAGTTGCTTTGGTATTTGAGCAAGTAAAAACCAGTACGGTACTGGCTCGGTGGAAGTTAACGCAACCATTCCAAGTCCCTTCCACCACCTCTCATTAGCCATCGTGGTCTCTTTTATCACATCCCCCTGCCAGCAATCATGCAACACATATTCATAACATAATTTACATTCATCGACCTTTTATGCAAAGGTCCGTCAAATCAAACATTCACATCTTTGAGTTTGCCATAGTTCTTGGCCAATATAGTTATTTTTACAAACTGGGGGAAACATGGTGTTACAATTCCCTCCCCCTTAAAGGAAGATCGTCCTCGATGTTCTATCTATCAATATGATGTGTATGTACAGAAGTAAACAAAATCGGATATGCTTGTTTCATGGCATCTTCCATTTCCCACGTAGCCTCATCTGGGCCAAAATGTTTCCACTGCACCTTGACCTGTGCAATGGTTCGGTTCCTGAGTGGGGTTTCCTTTCTGTCCAGTATGCATTGAGGTTCTGGCAGGTATTCTCCCTCCGGTTCCACCTCGATCAAAGACCAATCAATTATATGATTAGAATCATGTACATATTTCTTCAATAATGAAACATGGAAAACATTATGTGCTTTTATTGTGGGAGGAAGTGCTAGCCTATAGGCTACAGGTCCCACTCTATCTAGAACTTCAAAGGGTCCACAATACCGAGGTGCCAACTTGGCACAAGCTCCCATCCTCAGGGAACTCTTCCTGGGCCTAACTCTAAGATATACATGGTCTCCCGTCTTGAATTCTCTTGGAGTTCTCTTTCGGTCGGCGTAACTTTTCTGTCTGTTCTGAGCGACCTTTAGATTTTGTTTTATCTTAGTCACTTGTTGTTCCATTTCTTTCAACATGTCGGGTCCAATAGTAACTCTGTTCATGGGATTACTCCAACTGACTATAGTGTTGCACGGTCTACCATAGAGGACTTCGAAAGGGCTCATCTTCAGGGATTCTTGGTAGCCATTGTTGTAGGCGAATTCCACCAGTGGTAGGTAATCTTCCCACTTTTTGGGTTGATGCATTACATGCATCCTTAGCATGTCTTATAATATTTGGTTCACTCTTTCCGTCTGTCCATCTGTTTGAGGATGATAGGTTGTGCTAAACAGTAATTTGGTCTCCAGACCAACCATCAAGGATTTCCAAAAGTTGGAAGTAAATTTCATGTCTCTGTCATAAACGATCTCTTTAGGCATACCATGTAGTCTGAATATCTCCTTCATGAATACGTTGGCGATGTCTATTTCCTTGCAAGTCGACTTGACGGGGATAAAATGAGCGAACTTGCTCAGTTTATCCACCACTACCATGATGGTGTCATTCTGTTTGGTTGATGTTGGTAATCCGGTGATGAAATCCATGGAAATGTTTTCCCATTTCCATTCCGGGATTGGTAGAGGTTGTAATAATCCTGCTAGGTGTCGGTGTTCTACTTTAACCTGTTGGCATTCTATGCATTTGTCTAAGTACTTAGCTATGTCTTTCTTCAATCCAGGCCAATAGAATTGTTTCTTGGTGGCCGTGATCATCTCTGGTATCCTGGATGACCAGTATATGGTCTTTTTATGTAGTTCATCCATTATGAACCTCTTCAAGTCGTCACAATCTGGAATATACAATCTGTTTCTATAAGTTATCAGGCCTCCATCTATCATCGGGTAGCCTTCATACTTTATCCCTGTGGGTTCTTGCTCCAGGTACGAGGTCACGGTCTGGAAGAATGTGTCTGTTTCTTGTGCATTCCTGACTCTTTCCTTAACATTCTTCTCGCAGGTGCTCACCGCTGCCAGGTGAATCGTTTTCATACTTCTGCTAAGGGCATCGACCACCTTATTTTCCTTTCCTTTAACATGTTTGATTTCAAAATCAAATTCACTGAGGGCCATCCACCTAGCTTGTCTGGCATTGAGCTTTGGTTGGTCAAATAGATATCGCAATCCACAATGGTCTGTCATAAGTACAAATTTCCTTCCCAGGAGGTAATGCCTCCACATTTTTAAGGCGTGCACTATGGCGGCTAGCTCTAGATCATGGGTCACATAGTTGACTTCGTGCTCATTCAATTTTCGGGATTCGTAGCAGACTACACTTCCTCCTTGCATAAGGACTCCTCCGAGTCCTTCCTTGCAGGCATCTATGCACACAAGGAAGTTAGCTTCGGGATCAGCGATCTTCAACATGGGTGCGTGGGTCAGTAGATGTTTTATGGATTGAAATCTTTCTTCACATTCTTGTGTCCATGTGAATTTAGCTCCCTTCTTCTGGAGGGTAGTGATTGGACAACCAATCTTGGAGAATCCTTTTATAAATCTCCTATAGTATCCTGCTAAGCTCATAAAGGATCTGATATCTGAAACGTCCTTTGGGGTAGGCCATTCCATGATAGACCTGATCTTGTCAGGGTCTACTGCTACTCCTTTTTCAGATATGACATGGCCCAAGTAATGTATTTGCTTCTGGAAAAAGTCGCACTTGCTAAATTTGGCATAGAGCTGATGGTCTCTTAGCACTTGAAGCACAAGTCTAAGATGTTCCTCATGTTCCTCTCTATTCTTGGAGTAAATTAATATATCGTCAATTAAAACCAGTACAAATTTGTCTAGGAATTTGTTGAGCACATTGTTCATCAAGCACATGAAAGTGGTAGGGGCATTGGTTAATCCAAATGGTACTACCACAAACTCATAGTGACCATATCTCGTCCTAAAGGCAGTTTTGTGGATGTCTTCACCCTTGATTCAGACTTGATGGTATCCAGATCTCAAGTCAATCTTTGAGAAGATGGAAGGACCTCCCAATTGATCGAACAGGTCATTGATCCTGGGTAAGGGGTACTTGTTCTTTATGGTTACCTTACTGAGTTGTCTATAATCTATGCATAGTCGGAGGGTACCGTCTTTCTTTTTCACAAACAGGACTGGTGCTCCCCATGGAGACACGCTGAGCCGGATATAGCCTTTGTCCATCATTTCTTTTAGTTGTAATCTAAGCTCAACTAGCTTGGGTGTGCTCATCCTGTAGGGTGTCCTAGACACTGGCACCGCTCCTGGTGCAAGTTCTATCGAGAAGTCAATGTACCTTCTCGGAGGTAGACCCGGTACCTCTTCCAGAAATACATCTCTATATTCTCTTAGTGTGGGGTGGTCTTCGAGGCTTGGTTTTTCATCTTCAACTGATTCCAACACTTGTATCGCATAAAGTGGAAATCCCTTTCTACAATAACTTCTCATTTGAAGGGTTGATATTCGTCTCACCGAGACAGGTTTTTGGATCCCTCAAAATGTTATCCTTCTTCCTTCTTCACCTACACATTCTAAGGTTTTATGGTAACAATCCAATCTGGCTTTATATGTGGCTAGCCAGTCCATACCAATCAACAGGTCATATGATCCTAGGGGTAGTATGTTAAGGGTTGCTTGGGAGGGGAATTCACCTATAGTGAATTGGCAAGCTGGTATGACCTCTGCTACCTTTCTTTTGGTGCCAGTGGCTAACTGTACCAACCATGGCTTGGCGTGTTGATGTGGCTGTAATTTACACTTATCAACAACCTTACGAGCTATATAACTCAAATTTGAACCAGGGTCAATTAGAATAGACACTAGATGGTTGGTGATCATACCTTCCATCTCCACCACTGAAGCTTGGTGGTCAACTTATTTATTATCCAAGGCTGCATAAATTTGCGGCACACTCCTGGCCACGTCATTGATGGTGGTAGCTTCTTGAACGTTGTAAATTCTCCGACTGTTCTGTTGTCAGTGCGGGCAGTCCCTCAGTAGATGTTCTTCTTCACAACCCCAACATTTCAAGGGTTCTCTCTTTGGGTTATGAATCTTTCCTGGGGTAGATCCAGAAGGTTTATTTCCACTCTGGGAGGGGAAATTCTGCTGATGTACACTTCGGGTTGGGAAGCTCATCCTTGAGTCCTTTTTATAGTTTTTAAATCTTGGGGATTTAAACCCTTTTTTCTAGAATCCCGAACTATTCTTCTGCTTCCAGCTTTCATGAGGTTCTGTCCTATGCCCAAGATGTTCATAACAATATCTTGCCTTTCAGATAGTCTCTTCTAGGGTCTTTGGCTCGTCAAACTCAATCCTGTTCTAATAGTCCTTAGGTAGTCCATTGATGAATCGTTGCACCTTTGCCTTTTCTGCTTTTATATAGGGTACGTACCTCAACAACTCGAGGAATCTGCTGACATATTCCTCTATGGTGAGTTGCCCCAACTTGAGTTCATAGAATTCTTTAGTCTTTTCGTCGAAATACTTTTCCGACAGATACTTCTTCCTGAAGTATTTCTCAAACCGTTCCCAAGATAGGTCTTCTTCGTGAATATGTTTTACGTTCTTAAGGTCTTCCCACCAAATGGAAGCCTTTCCATTCAAGTTGAAAGTGGCTACTTGGGCCTTCAAGTTTCCTGAGAAGTCATGGACTCTGAAATACTTCTTTAGTCCAAGCAGTCAGGCCTTCGCTTCCTCCCCCTTCTTTATTTTACCGTCGAAAGAGGGTGGTTTGGCCTTCTTGAATTCTTCGAGATTATGACTTTTGGAATGCTTTCACTTCTTCCATTTTCCGAGTTGCCAGTTTCCTTTCCATAGGAACAGTCCGACGCTTGTCCCTTATCTCTGGGGTGGACCTTTCTCGAGGTGCTCTTCCCAGTGTGGCCACTTAAAAGACCACATTTCCGTATCTCAGGTGGACTTCGACTTTTCTTTGTTTGTCGTTGGTCCGCATGACTGGTGTCAGGTCCATGCTGCAATTGTCTTTGTATGTTGGATAAACTCTGCAGCAAGACTGCATTAACTTATGTTTGCTTCTCTTTCTCTTTTATCAACCTCTCGTTGTCGGCCTTGCAGCTTTGTAATTTGACCATGAGGCTCCTCACAGTCTCAGCTAGATCTGGAGGGGTCTCTACCTCTCTCCTTTCGTCAGACTCTTCGTCTCTATTGTGGGAGCCATCCCCCACTTCGTGCTGCGTCACCATTCTATGCGTCTGCAGTTTCCCGCGGTTAATCATCCGCTTGTGTGCAGGAAAAACACTTGTTGTTAGTCAATATTTATATTCATTTATAACCAATGCATAATTCATATTTTTCAAATGCATACACACAATAGGAATTTTCATTCTTAACTTCGACTTTTGATAAAGGGGGTTAAGATAGAGGGTTACTCCTTTTAAGACTACTTCAAATGGAGTTTCTGTGCAACTCGTTCATGAGCTGAAGCAGGCCAAGTGTTGTAACCATGCTCTGATACCAATTTGTCATACACCCACTACGTCAACCTAGATTTTTCGTCTTTTTCTTCGAGGGACAGAATCCCTGAATTTCTATGGGAACTAGCGCAGACCATCCCTTCCCTTATCCTCCTCCAAATGACCACAACCTGTCCTTAGCGCAAGCGCCTTTCGCAACTCGCGATTTGGAGAGTCAAGGCTCTTAACTCCTCTTTCTCCAAATGTCAATACCTGAGATGCGATACGGGTAGGGCTCCTTCCTCACTAGCGCCTGCTACATATAACCGTAGGCTAAGCTAAACACTAGCACTAATCGCAACTCGCGACCTTGCGAGTTGGAGTGTTGAGCCCTCATGCTCTTCCTTTGCAAATCCCCGATACGCGATAGGTCAATGTTATGTGGACTCTGCCAAAGCGACGAGTACACGCCACTTGCCTCCTCCGCTGTACTCTGCTTACGAGTTGTGTCGCTGCCGCTCGTCACACAAGACCTTGGCTCTCAGCATCTCGCGGCCTTAGCGATCAAGGTGCAACTTCTTCATCCTTCGAAACCCCGAGCCACGATAAGTCAACAATGGGTTGACTCTTTCCCAGGCGACAAGTGTCCACCACCGGTCACCTGCTTCCTAGGCTAAATACTAGTGCTACTCGCATCTTGCGACTTCGTGAGTTGGAGTGTTGAGCCCTCGTGCTCCTCCTTCGTGAATCCCTGAGATACGATAAGTCAACAATGGGTTGACTCTTTCCCAGGGGACAAGTGTCCACCACCGATCACCCGCTTCCACCTTTCTCTGGGCGCTTGTTGTTACGCCACCTGTCAACCACACGATCCCCACCTAACGGAGGTGCCACATGTTCGCACAAGCCCACGATGCTTGGCACTTCGCGACTTCTGCAGTCGAAAAGAGATTCTTTCAACCTTTGAACCCCCGATACGTGATACCACGCGGAGGTTCTGATCCAACGGTTCTCCTTTGGCTTGGATCCAACGACCACGTTCACGTCGCGATCTCGTGAATCACGAGTTCGTGCAGTCCTACCCATGACCACTCCAAGTCGCTAGTTAGTGAAATGCTACTTGACTGCCATGCATCCTCTGCCGATGGACGATTTCGAATACTTCAGGGACTTTCAGGATGTTGTCGAGTCCACTCCCCTACCTATGCAAAGGTTAAGATCAACGGTCATTAGAGCTCCGATAGATCCTTGGATCTATGGTCCTAGATACCATCACTACTTGTGCAGGCTGAAAGGGGCGAGGTGTTAACGCTTGCGCTCCTCCTCTAGATCCATCGGTCTTGACAGATCTGGGGTATTTCCGAAAGGATTCTGATCGTTCGTCTACCAAACGATGGAGTATTCTCTTTCGATAATTGGACTCGCTATCCTTTCTGAGCTTGAATCACGAAATTCAACCTCTTAGAGCTTCAAACTCCCACGACTCCGAGACCTTAGAGAGCTACTCTTTCTTGCATAAGGTTTCCAGACCCAGATCGCATGAACCTTCAAAGGGTTCTTAGGCAATCATCCCTGATCTTAGTCGAGTCTCTGGGTAAAGGTTCGGTACGGTTCCAAGGTTTATGGGGTAATCCCCAGGGAAGAGTACTCTCGAGGAGCCTTCCCAAAACATTACGAGAGTTAAGCAAACAAGACGATTCTCGGTGGAGTGAACTCATGCCCCAAACTTAATCATTTGTACAGAAACCAACTATGGCATGTAAGTATACACATGCATCCATTATTTCCAGTCTAAAACACCAGGCATTCATTCCACACAGAAATCATTATGAGCATATAAACAGGAGCATGTATTCATGATATTCAATTCAAAATACAAAGCATAAAACAATTATTAGATCTACCAGGCGTGATGCAACTGCTGAGAGGGGTGCTCGTTTCCACCCAACTGTAGTCTCAGTGACTCCAAATGGATTTACCACTAGCCACCCCCGAGCTAGACCACGATGCTTTCAGGTTCAGTCTCCTACTTCTAGCTCAATGTGAGTCAAGGATGAAGGTTACTCTCCTTCTCCTATGTTCAGAACTCCCTGCGTTTCCAGGGTTTTCTCTAGTTCTCTTCCGCGATCCCTGTCGCGTGTGCTCTCCCCCCTTTACCACATTTCCTCTTTTGCCTTTTTCTCTGCAAGGTTGCATGTGGCGCGAATTTCGTCATCCGTGGTCAGGTCTGAGAGCTGTTACGGATGGGCAATTCACCCCCATCCCCTCATTAACTCTTGAGGAGCCTCCCCACCTACCAATCTGACAGGAAATCCATTCCAGGTCAGAGAGTTGCTTTGGTCTTTGAGCAAGTAAAAACCAGTACGGTACTGGTTCGATGGAAGTTAACGCAACCATTCCAGGTCCCTTCCACCACCTCTCATTAGCCATCGTGGTCTCTTTTAGCACATACCCCTCCCAACAATCATGCAACACATATTCATAACATAATTTACATTCATTGACCTTTTATGCAAAGGTTCGTCAAATCAAACATTCACATCTTTGAGTTTGCCATAGTTCTTGGCCAATATAGTTATTTTTACAGACTGGGGGAAACAGGGTGTTACATGCTTGCTCTTTATTTTTTCATATTTAAGTTATTTTCATAAATTTGAGCAATAAGCTAGTGCTAACAAATATGAGATGCAAAGAAATAAACCTACATAATAAAATGTTTCAATATGATACAAGATTTGTTATGATGAACTATTACAGTGGAATATCCACGACAGTTTATAGATCATATTGGTATCAGAGGAATTTTCTTTGGGGTATTTGTGGGAAGCTGCGTGGATCTGGGACTTGGCTTGAGAAGGAAGTCACAAAACCCTAGCCAAAAAGTATGACTTTGGGACTTCTATCATTGAGTTTAGAGAAATTGAGTTAGTTAGAATGTAATTAAGTCCATGTTCACATTCTTGGTTACGTTCCATTGAATATTATTTAAAAATATACAAACATGACAAATTCCAAAAAGGGGCTTTTGACTCTCATTCCATTGGTCATCCAATAGAACACACATACAATCATAGAAGAGGAGAGGAGAGAAAAGTTATAAGAAATAGAAGAGGAGAGGAGAGAAAAGCTATAAGAAGACCAGATTTATGGGGAGGAGATCCAAAAGAAGATAAGGTTTGAGCAAAGGAGAGGAGAATCGAACAAAGACAAGGTTTGAGAAGAGGAGAGAGGAGACAAAGGAAGACGAAAATAACCCTTTGAATTTTCAAGCATTTATTTCATCTTATAATAGTTTGATTTTTTTGAGGTTTTATTTCCATTTCAGAGAAAGGATGAAATTAATATCAAATCGAGGATTCATACTAAATGACAACAAAACCTATTACTTAGGGTTAAAATTTTCTCTTTAACTATTCTGAAACATTGTTTTAAGGTTCAAAGTGAACATTACTTCCAGAAGGGCATGCTTATGAATTTTAAGTCATATAATTTTTTAACTCGTATTAAATGTGAGGCTTTTATCAAAAGTGCAAAAATATGCCACTTTTTTCATCCAAATAGCCTTGGGATGAGTAAGAAGAAGCTTTTAGAAATATGGATCACAATTTGTGCATGGTATCGTTCTTGTAGAAAATTTATAAAAAGCTCGTCTATGCAACTTTCTTCTGGATATTATAGTCTAAGGAAAGTTGCAATGTGGTTGATCCCCATTATCTAATTCCATCAATAATGTTGTTTTAATTTTGAATATTACAAAGAAGTCCCTCTCTTTATTTTTGGTGGATGGCCTAATTGTCTTTTCTTCTTCATCCTTAGGTTGGCAATTCTTTGTTCACTACCAAAGCATGTGTCACCTCATGCTTCTAACTTTTTAATCAATTGCATTCAAACAATTTTTGAACTCATTGTGAGTTGAACAACACTATTGAGATGTTTTATGGTATTTATAATTAGTAGGGTGATAAATAATTAGACAACTAAAATAATGTTAAGAAACAATATATGTGAAAGTAATTGTTATTTTTAAATGATTTTAGGAAGGATTGTTAAAATGAAAACAAAAAAAATGCAATGAAGGCTTGTTGCATAAAGGTGAAGTCGCTCTAGATCCTTACAACATATATTTTGAGAGTCAAGCATAAAAAAAACACCAACACTGTGAATACAAAGAAGAAATATAATCATTAACACATGCCATTGCAATGCAAGAGATTGAGTAGAAATTAACTGTAAAACATTAAACTCAACTTTCAAAGAATCAATTCTATTTATTATTTCCATTTGAGAAAAAATCTCTAAAATCGAATAAAAATAGAATATGGATGTGTGATTTTTTATTAGAGTAGTTCACACGAGTCTTTAAAAATGGTTTTATGTGAGTAATTTAGTAACAATACATATCAATATTAGAAGGGGCAATAGGTGCAGGGAGAGGGGGGTTATTTTTTACCCCAATGAAAGTCAAGAAATTGCCTTCACTATTGTAAAGACCGATGATTTTGAAGCAAAAGGGGATTAATAATATTTCAATGATTAGGGATTCCACACTAACAATTCATCATATGTACTACTGTGTGTTGCCCCAATACACTCAATTGAGTAGGATAGTTATCAAAGCTCCAAGATTAGCTAAAAGTTTTGAATTTGTAGATTATTATCATGTTCTCCTTCACGAACAAGCAAACAAGCTAAGGATGTGATATTCAAGTTGAAATGGTGAAAATAAAAGCGGGGTTTGGTGGGGGGGGGGCTAGTTCATTATCACCTCCCATGAATCATATATCGATCTCAATATCAAGGATGAAGTATATGTACATAAGGGACAGGTGGTGCACAACAATGGAGAGGTGTAAACAACCATTCAAGGCTCCCACCCCCTGTGTACATTCATTCTTTATGCCTCACGTGGATTCATTTATCTTCCCTGAGAATATGGGATGAGCGATCACATGTGGTATAATGCTTGCAATAATCTAGAAATTGTTCTTTGTTGCAGGTTTCAACCCTCGCTTTGTTATATGGTCTTAGAGAATAGGAGAGTCATGGTGCATTTGCACTTTGATTTAGGTCTGGAATTAGTTTAGTGTCCTCGAAGTTGGATGGTCAGCCTGCCTTGGTTTGAAATAATGACCATTTCAAACACTGCAAAATTTGTGAGAATTCAAACACACAAAGGAAAATATAGAGGTGTGAGAGGCATATTGGTGAGGCTTAGGAATGCTTTTCTTTATATGTGTGGAAATGGGAAGGATGGGAGAAAGAATGGGAGAGAATAAACACAATGGAGGCATGGACATTGCAAAGACAAGTAATTGGATTGAACTTATAGGTAGACGATATCAAAAAGCAGTTTGAAATCTACATGGAAAATAATTCCCAACGACTTGAAAAAATTGAGGATAAAATGGAGATGCTTCAGGACATAATTGTGAAGATGGCAATCAAGAAAAGGTGTGGTATTAAGGTGACAAAGCTTGTTGTTCCACCAGTTCTTTATGTGGGATCATTTGGAGTGGACCATTTGACGACAAAAGATGAAGACACTGTGCAACAAGTTCGAACCCAAGAAAATAATTAGTCTTCTATTGTCCAATCATTCAAGGTTGGTAGCAAGTTGGAAGCCCTTAGTGGGAAAGAACCTTTTTAATATTTGGTCTTTGAAATGTTTCGTAAAGTTTTATTTCTAGTAGGGAAATTTGTGTGGATGTATACATGTTGAATAGTTAGTAGCAGTTCCAAAATTCTAAGGACAGTGCAAACAGTGGATAGTAGTATTGAATTTTTTAGAAATTTCGAAATCCTCAAGACAAATTTGCTAATAAATTTTGTATTATCTTATCAGATGGCTTGACCACAACCTTATTTCAATACAAAAATATTCATTTACACAAAAAAAATAAAGATATTATATTAGAATTTGTTAATAAAGTCTACCTTGAGCAATTGAGAGGAAGAATTGTTGTCCTCCCACTTAGGTTCAAGTCCCGGTAGTGATATGTTCACTCTTTGTGAGTCAGTTATGGTTGAGGCTCTTTGTGAGTCAGTTATGGTTGAGGCTCTTTGTGAGCTATGAGGAATATCTCACCCTTTCCTATAGGCTGGAGGGTGGGGTGTGTCGTTACATGTAGAATATTTGAATGAGTATAAATTAGAGACTATATTTCCTCATAAACATTAAATTTCTCCACATTTCAACATTTTGGTCATATATTCAATATATTCACATGTTTGGTTTTCACCATTATTTGTTATGCATGTGTGATTGTGTCACGACGCTTTATGACTAGTTGTTTTACTTGTGTCTAACTAGTACAACATATGCTAAGTAGATTCATTATTGATTGTGATCAAAAAAATATTAGGTACCAAGAGGGATCACAAAGAAATTAAGATGCAAACATCTTTGTGCTTAAAAGATCCAGAGTTAAGATGGATCTAGCCATTTTTTTTCTTTACATTACATATTTCAATTTTTTTATATGTGATTTATAAACATAGACATTACACATCCCATCCATATGGGTTGTTGATTTTTTTTCAATATTATATTGGACCAACTTATGCCACCTATCATGTCATGTTTAGGCACACACATTACACATCTCCCTCACTGTCGATTGTAGAATGCACCTGACTTCCCTTGGTGTAATAACTCTACATGAGTGTTGCTATCACTTCTTTTTTTTAAACGAGTATGTAATATAAATATTTGTTTTCCTTATATAAATGCTCCATTATATTAATTTGTTGAAGAGTGAGGCTTTATAGTCTATTGACCAAATAATATTGAAGTTAGCAAAAGTTTACAATACAATATGTCTTACATACTTCTAGCAAAAATAAGGAGAGATGTTGATAACTTGACAACTATATTTTATCATACAAACACATATAAAAGAAGAAATAAACAACAATTAAAAATTAAAAAAATGTCTAGAGCATTTCAAATAATTTTTTGCATAAGCCCTTTGTCACAAGAAGAATGGATAAGAAAGGAGAATAATCCATTTAACAATATGTCCAATGTTTGGAAGGCAACAATGTTAGCATTCCCCTTTCTGGGAAACTAGTTGGTGTGGAATATTGGCAATGGAGAAAGAGGTAGGCTAAGAGCATATCGTTGGTTAGGTTGTGGCGAGGCACACATCTTACCTTTGGAGGGTGATAAACAAGATGCAAAGCAAAGGCTACATCAAATTATCACATGATGCAAATAAAATTTCTACCACTGTATGGCATTAAGGGTGGATTATAGGGGAGCTTCTAGTTTTGTAATAGGAAGAAGCGGTATTATAGTAGGCATACACTAATAAGCCAAGGAGGAATCACATTAGATTAATTGAGGAGGACGACAATTTTGTTTGGTCTAAGAATCCTTCATTGGGGGACTACACTCCTAGGTTAGAGTATAAAGATTTGTTTGGGTAGCCAATTTTGAAGGAGGGGTAAGGTAGTGGAAAAAGTCGTGGAAGTTGAAAGCACTAGTTAAGGTGAGGATCTACATGTAGTTAGTGCTAAAAACCAAGACTTTATATTGTGATATGTTTTATGAAATAAGTAGAAAGGGTCTAGAGAGATGTGCATTGTGTAAGGGTTGCTTGGGAAGGGGAAACTATAGAGAAGTGTTTGAAGAATTTTATCAACAAAAAAAATTAAATCATATAGAGCTCTCCCATTGGTAGTATCTCGGGGAATCTTTCTAGCCAAAAATGTAAAAAAATTTCAAGATAAATATCAACTAGTGTTTCAATGTACCTCTCAAATCAGGACTATATTTGTTAGGTTAAAGATTATTCCAAAAGTTGTGAAGGTGAAAATTTGGACTCATCCTCCAATAAATGAGTTTGAAGAGTGGGGATATTTTGACTAGGTAAGCCAGGGTCTTCCCCATATGGGGGAGTTTAAGGAATTATTTTCCTTAATGAAACTTAACATAAGACTTTCCAAGCTGCCTTGGGGCAAGGCTCAAATAACTATTCTAAATTATTGTAATTAAACTATCAATAAATATGGTTATAGAGAATGGTATTCAAAAGTTACAACTCTTTGGGGATCCTTCAATAGCCACAAAACAATCAAAAGGACTATTGTAATACCCTAAGGCTGAGCCCCAGCTGAATTGTAAACACGTTCTATAGGCTAGTGAGCCAAGCGATTATAAGCTAGGAGGCTTATGTGATGATTAGGCCGAAGAGCCTAGATGCTAAAGGCCAGTGAGCCTATTTTTGTATATGTAAACACTCATATCATTAATATAACACATTGTTGCGTGTAGACCGACCACAATAAAAGAGTATGGGGGACTAAGCTCCACTAGCCAGGGAAAGGGAAGGGTTAAGAGACTAGGAAAAGGGGCTAAGCTAGAGGGCTTATCTCCAAGGGAATATTATATTATTATTCCTAAAAGACTATGGTAAGGATAATTATTTTATCCTAAACCTCATGAAAGAGTGACTGAATCACAAGTGGAGAGAAACAAGCTCCAGGAGAGCCATGTGTCAATCATGGTGCATGCAAATATATGTGGGGGGAAATAATATGTTTTCCCATCTTTTTCCCCATTCACCAATGCATGGAGGCACTCAACCAAATTTCACGCAGCCAACCATTTCCTCCAGCAGTTGACCTCTGCATCATTCACGCACCTTTGGAACCTACAGGCACATTGAGCTATCCCGTACATTTCCTATGAATCACAACACACCAGTACTTTGCTTGAGCCTGAACCTTGCCTTGCCCATTTGTTGTTGTTGCACATGTAGTTCCTTGACTGAGCATGGCTTGCTACCATCATCTATCCCATACCCATTTTTTGTCGTTGCCTTCACTTGAGCCTGTTTATGGTTGACTAGAGAGTTGGATTGAAGAGGCGGGTTATCCAACCCATGGATTAAAGAAGCAGGTTGTCAAGATTGTGAGCAACTCTCTCCAGGTGAGAGAGTTTGTTGGGAAAGTGATTTCCTGAGGAAGCACAACTACAACTATAGTGCTCTGAGAATTCATGTCCAACCTGTTGTTGAAACCCTCGAAGGGAAGTGGGGCAGCCGAAGAACTATTGAGCAGAGAAGGGGCATACTCCCTGGGGTGGGACATGCATGTGGGGAATGATAGGTTGTAGGTTGTTAGTGTGATTTGGCTCCTGGAATGAAATCCTTCATGTTAAATGTGAAACTTCCTATTGTCTCGGCCTAGCCTAGGAATCTCTTTACCCGAGTGGAGTTTAGTCCCAGCTCGGGGGTGACCCACTACTGAGAGTGATGAGCAGCGTGGTCTAAGGCTGCGAGGTTCGTGGAAGGTTTGCACGCAATTGGTGGTCTTCTATAAAAAGATAAGTATCATCTATGCATTCAATTACATGTTGTGTAATTGTACATGCTTTTATAATTATGAGTATTGCATGTGTATGATATATGTATAGGCTTACTGTTATTTCCGCGTGAATCTATGTTTTAGCATAATGTATTTTTCTGTTTTAAGCTTATATATATGAAGTTCCGCAAGAGTTTTTGTGTGGCATATCCCAACAGGTCTATGGCTGGGTATGTTACAATTTGGTTATCAGAAAAAAGTGAAGTAGTAATGTGGCATGCCTCGACCTGGGAGGCCCGAGGTATGCTACAAGCTGGTATCAGAGCTCCAGTTTTTAACAGTGAGCTAGGATGGGCCATGTAAATAGAAATTGAAGCAAAAGTTTCAGAAAGAATTGTTGTCGAAATGGACAAAATTTGAGTTTCAGAGCGTCCATGAGTGCCAAGAGGGGAAGCCAACAGAGGAAAGAAACCACAGTAACCATATTTTTTGGGCCATAAAGTTAAGATTTGGGCCATCGGATTTGTTTGGGGGAAGGCATATCCTTCACAGTCGTCGGATCTGGGGAAGTAGTGTGGTTTTTAACCCCTCAAGTACTTCAGACTTTGTTGCTTCGACAATTTTGAAGATTTTGACAAAAAGGAGGCAAAAGCCCCAAAGCTCTAAAGTCTCGGAGTGAATCTACATTGTAGATCATTTGGGAGAAGGCGAACTATTGGATTCCCCAAGTGGTTCAACAATTCAGCGTTCGGGGAAATCAGATTGTGGTTGCGCAAAGTGTAGATTTTCCCGAAGTCCTGAAGTCTGGAACCAATCCGAACCATCTATTATCGGAGACACGTGTCCGTAGATTAGCAAGTGTTCAAAGTTTCAAAATTCGACAGTTCAGGGGTTGTATGGTGATCAACACCAAAAAAATTTGAAGCCTAAAGCCCCGAAGCATCGGAGTCTTGAAACTCTGCAGATGCACAATTTAGAGAGTTAGCCACTTCGACGTTCAAAAGCAATGTAGAGTTGTGTTGAGGAAATATCTTAAGTCTCGAAGTTGCAGAGCGTTGGAGTGACACGACATGATGACATAACATGGAGTGACATGGACTTGATCAAGAGTTCAGAAGCTCGTGATTGAGAGTTTTAAAGTGTGCAGATGAGAAGTTTTTCGAAGTCCCAGAGCCCCGAAGTCCTGAAGGTCTGGGAAACAACTGTTCAGAAGTTCGACATTCGGGGGTTATCAAATATGTGGATGTGAAATCTTCCAAAGCCAGAAGTGTCAAAGTCCATGAACGTCGGAGTGACACAGAATGATGACATCACCGAGAGTGATGTGGAACTGCTCGAAAATTCGACATTCGAGAGTTTTGAAGGACGTTGGAGAGGAAACTTCCGAAGTTCCGGAGCCCCAAAGTCACGAAGCACCGTAGTGACATGGACACACTTTATGCTTGCCACGTGTCATCGTGTTTCATGCTTTTCAAAGACCTTTTGTGCCAATTGGAACTCGACACACGTCACTCATCATATTGGGCCACGTGTCATCTCTATACTTCTTCCACGTATCACCTCATGGGGCATGTTTGTTGTTGAGACTTCGGAAGTTCGGAGGTTCGACATTCGAAGAAATTGGAGTATGTGGTTGCAGGAACCTCTGAAGCGCAAAGCCTCGAAGATCTTCTTTTGGTGTTCTTGGTGTTTGCTAGTTCGATGTTCAAAGGAAACGTGATACGATGAAGGTAAAACCTCTGAAGCTCGAAGCAACAGAGTGCCAAAGTAATGAAACGCCAAAGTGTTAGCCGAGAATTCAGAAATTTGACGTTTGGGTGAATGTAAGTATATAGATGCAAGAACCTATGAAGCGCGAAGCTCCAGAGAGCTTCTCCAGGAATTCGTTGGTTTGACATTCGGAGGGAACGATGTATGGAGTTGGCAGAACTTATGAAACCCGAAGTTCCGAAGCTCCGAAGTAGCGTAGCCCCGAAGCTCTGAAGGTGTACTGTGCAAGGATTCGCTAGTTCAGCGTGTTAGCACTTAGTAAATTTCATAGAGGTTGAAAGAGAAGAAATCTATGAAGGTAACTTTATCCAACCGCTTTTAAAGCTGGGATCTATCCCTTCCAGCTTCAGAGAGGGATCTCTCTGTATGATTTAGCTTTGTTTTCTAACTTTAGATATTAGGCTAGGTAAAGGAACATGTAGGTTTGGTTGTAAAAGTGTTTATGAATTGGTTGAGACAGTCTACACCTCCATTGGGCTATGGGGTTTGTGTTATAATCAACATGAGATACAAACCATAAACGTAAAGGAATACTTCCACAAGGCGAGATAATATACTCACTGGATCTTCAATAATTTTAAATGATGGACAGAAGAAAATATGAGATAGATAATTCAACTAAGAAGCAGTTAAGAATTCCTTAATTGAAAACCTCAGAAGATAAACATCAAAACCCTTAAAGTCGGAAACATGGTATCTAAGATAAATCCTGCAACATGCGTTACTTTTAAAGATTAGTTTCAGAAAACAAAATGATCACAAAGCAAGAAAAACATTCAACTTAGAGAATAAACATCACCAGTGAATACACGCAAGAATCCTGTAAAAATGCTTC